>JAQPZY010001523.1:102500-372500 GCA_029931535.1 Margaritifera margaritifera | reverse complement strand
TTAGTAGTGAAATTGTCCTGAATTGCTTGATTCCTGAAGAATGTTCTTCCTTTGGAATAAAGCAACCCTCTGCAATCAACCAGCTCTGTCAGCTTGCCTTTTCTCCATATGACCTTTATCAGTTTCCAAAGTATTCTGGTAAGTCTTGGACAGTATTCATAAACCTTGTAAGGAACACCATTTGGTCCAGGAGCTGATGCTGCTCTTGCATCCTTTACAATGTCTATCACTTCTTGCAGTATATGTTCTGGACTATCAATTGGGACTGCTGGTTCTTCTGAGTTTATTAATTCTGGCTGATCTCCAAGGTCTTTCTCTCTATCTGGATCACTCTGGTTTCTTCTCAAGTATTTTTCTACCTCCTTCGGACATTCAAGTCTCCCTGACCTTTTATCTCCTAGCAGTTTTTGACCAATCCCAACGGATTGGCAGTGAAGGGAGCTCTCTTCTGTATATGTTCCCTTCTGTTCTTTCTGATGCTCTCTGCTCTTCTCAGTGTCTTCAGCCTTTCAGGTAGGTTATCTCTGAGGTCACTCAGCACATCTTTCTCTTCATCCACTGTCTTGCAATACCTTCTCAGTCGCAGTCTCCTGAAGTCTACGGTGTTCTTTTGGCCGCATATTTCGCTGCTTCTTCTCTTCTGTCCCAAACCGATTTGTTCCCATATTGTTGATGATGATGGTCAACGCTTTCTGCACATGTTTCTTTCAATAGTTGGTCTACATCCTCATCAAATTGTCTTCATGCAATTGTTTCCGAACTCCCAGGCCATTTAACACTGCTTTCTGTTAACTAACAGTCTCGTTCGCCGTTCCTTGAGTATCCAAATCCTGCCTACTACTCAAATCCACTGGAGCATGTCAAAGTACTATACACCTCATCGCTGAACTCTTTTCCATCCTCTTGCATTTTGAGGTGCTGAACACATTGGTGTGTATCCCGGTTCATCTTCTTCGTCTGACCAGATTACCCTGTCCGTTTTACTAGATTCAGGATCGATGGACAGCCCATCTTGGTACGGTGAATTTTAAGCCCCCTTTCATTTTTACACGTCTTGCCACAAATGCAGACTCTATATGTGTCCGTATTCCGACTCCTTGTCCGTTGATCAGGCGTTTTCGTGTCCGTGGTCTGGCCATTTGGTCGATCATCCTCACCCGCTTTCGCAAGACCTTGGGATATCTCACAACATATATACTCTGGCTTGCTACGCCACGATATACACGTTCATCGGTCTTTCCCGATTGTCAGCAGTCGCTCCTTGCTGTCGCCATTCTGTTTATGGTTGTCATTTAGTCTTTCCTAAAAGTCACTGTGTTAGAGAGAATGAAAGAATACAAAGTTCGATGGTAACGCTTCATCCAGCTATTGTTTATATGAGGTCAACTGATGAATCACTGAGTTATGTTATGAGGTCTTGCAACACAACGCAGCAATCGTACATGCCATCCTTCTGAAACTTGTGCCGAGCGTAAATGCAATGAATCCCAATTTGACACGCATTCATTTTTGGGCTGACTCTCCGACGTCACATTACAAAACAGGTGGATATTTGATACAGTTAGTCATTTTAAACATATATTTGCAATTCGTGCGTCCTGGCACTACTTTGACACAGGCCATGGAAAAGGCCTTTGCGATGGTGGGACTACCAAGCGGAATGCAGATAAAGCCGTCAAATAAGGGAAAACAACTCTACAGGATGCAATACACTTTTTCGCTTGGACAGAGGAGCTGAAGAAAGCCAGATCAAGTATCAGTATGTTTCTCAGGAGGGATTCGACGTCAGCAGAGATGTAGAAGCACCATCTAAGGCTGTCAAAGCGGTTAAAGGAACGAAGCAAGTGCACACAGTGTCAAGTATTGAAAATGGACAAGTGATTACAAGATCCACTTCCTGCGTTTGTGACAGCTGTTTTAACAGTGAAAACGGTTTTAATCCTGCAACTGCAAACATTAGAAGTTGGTCTGCGGGTCTCGCATAGAGCAAAAAATGAAAATGTTGCACAGCAACCCAGTTCTATTGATGCACTGGTTCGAGCATCCTTTGACCAGAATGTGATATCCCCTAGTCCACATCAACCTGTGAAACGTAACCCCGGTTATATATTGGTAATATGATATAAATTGATGAAAGAGATGACAAAGTCTTAATTTCTTTCATGGAAGAAAGTCGAAACGTTAAAGGAAGTTTTAAATGGCCTCAAAAATCAAACTAACTATGGGTATCAATAGAAGATATAATTTGCATGATTACTCAGCCCCAAGCCACTGGAAAATAAAAAAGAATATGCAAATTGTCGTACGAGACAGTACAAACCATCAAGTTCCAGCTTGAGAGCAGAATGGTGGAAACATCGTAATTTACGGGACAGTGACACTGTCACAGTATTTAAGTGAACTGCATTGGGAAGTAATGTTTCTTTACTGGTTTCTGTGGTTTTACTTTCATGTATTATTGTATGAAAAAGTTAACGTATGAAATATTCATTTTTTCTGTTTACTTGAATTAAAGAAATATCGCAGATGTGCAAGAGTAATTTATGATTTCAGCTGCTGATTCCCACAAAAAATGCTCCCCCCTATTAGCAATATACAGTCACATATGCTGTGACATCATGATAATTGTGTGTGACGTAAATATAGGATAGAAAATCCAAATGCAGTTAAAGTTTTCAAAATGATAATTTATTCCGTATTTTACGAGACTATCAGGTAGTATTTAACGAGTTTTTAAAATTCAGTCTGTCTAGTGGTATTTGCAGTAATTGTAAACTAACTATATACATATATTTCTAAATCAAAAGATATAAAGTCGAAAACAAATAATGAAAAAATAATTAAATGAATTGAATTGAATGCAGATTTAGCATTTATCACTTTAATAGGTTATCATCTAAAAAAAGGAAGCTGTAATTGTATGCAATTAAACTGTTAAACTATTTCTATATAACGATATCTTACTAAAATGAGGTTCTCATAAATTACGGTCTCCTTTTTCATGCCTTTAAACAAATAGCCATAACTCAACACAATATAATCTGGGGTTGACCAACTTTTAGCTGTAACAAAATATGAGTTAAAAGTGTACAGGTTTAAGGCAGTTTTCTATTATTTATGAAGCATGACATTTCGCACTTAATGGAGAAATTAAAACTGGTACGGAAAGGACCGATTTTACAACCATTGCAGTCACAGCAACCCCATGGAACCTTACAGAATCATTCGCTTTTTGGACATAGAGTGAATCCTTGGAGACAAGGACTATCGAACTATGAATAAAATCAATTTTATTTTACTTTACCTAGCGAGAGTCCTATGGATGTGTTTCCCAACAACATGTTGTGTTGTTTCGCGGCAAAAGTACCTAAAACCATACAACTGGACCACAAGCTGATTGGGTAGTGGATTTAGTATAAATCATTCATCGCACAAAAATCTTGAATATTCCGCAGATCAAATCATTTTCGTCGTAGAAATACTCATGGAAACCACTTGGACAAATATGATCCTGGCTTTTACTAAAAAAAAAAACAAAAAAAAAACAAAACAACGCCAGCAAATCCCCGATTGAACGATTGAATGTAATTACCACCAAACTGAAACCTCTACGGAAACAGCCGAGCAACTGTTTATAAACAGCCCGATATGCGCATGCGAGCTTGTGACGCCCATGGAGTAACTGTGCACAATATGCATAATAGCCAATGGTAATACCAAACGATAAGTATATTTCCATTAAGTACAGTTGACTACCTTTGACACCTATTTTCGTTTTCATTAAAAATGTTCGCTTATGTTTATGTTTAGCACTGACTTGCTGGTCAAAATCTTGTCATAATCGCCTCATAAACGACAATTTATGTGTTTCTTAATAATTTTCTTCACAAAAAAACATGCAAACCCTTTGTACAATTGTAATAGCTGGATACCAAATAAAGAGTTGATGGTCTTTATGTCGATTGTGTATTTGGATAATACAAAAAATCATACAAAACAGTCTTGTATATTCATTACATTTGTGTTTAGGTGTCATTTATATTACACGAAGCCATCTGACATATAGCGTAGTATTTAACAGACCCAACCCAGCAATTAATTACCAGTGAAAGTTTGATAATTTTATAATTTCAGGTCAAGATTTTGGAAAGGCGTCATGTATATTACACTAAGCCATCTGACTTGGAACGTCGTGTTGAACAGCTCCAATTGCAGCACAGCAATTAACAGCTGAATTTTTTTATATTACGATTGATAGATAGCCGTTCGTAAAAACTGAATGAATTTTTTTTGGGAATTGAATTATAATGTGAGAAAATTATCATGATTCCAAGTATAATATCGCTCTCTCTCTCTCTCGCTCTCTCTCTCTCTCTCTCTCTCTCTCTCTGTCTTTCAAAGGAATGTGAGGATTCGGTAAACTGTATTTTCAGATGACTTTTAGTGGATAATAAAATCGATAGTTTTTAATATTCTATTTTCGCGATGTTGAGACTGCACGCGCCCACTCGTGTAGCCCCATATTTTAATTCTTTTCTTTCGCTAGTTGTACACTACTTTTCTCTGTTATGCACGTATTTTAATTTTACATCTTTTCCCCCAATCATGGTTATTTTAAAATCATTAAGTTCACTTTTAGCTGTAACTCGGATTCCTTTATAACATTTTTTCAGCAACCCCCCTCCCTCTCTTGCTGTCTGTCTGTCTGTATGTCTCTCTCTCTCTCTCTCTCTCTCTCTGCTGTGACTTGAACCTACGGTTTTTCGTTATTTTTTCATAATTATATGTTTAAATATGTTAATATACATGTAGCTAAGAATATCTTCACCAACAATAGGACTTTAATATTTATGCGTCTGCTTTAAGGCATTCTTTTGAAGAGAACCATGTTTTATTAAGACATGCTTATGAACAAAATCACGTTTTACATACAGATTTGATCACGCATTTTTGGTTAAATAGCGGCTGCACATGAGACTTCCTCATCCAATATACGGTATTGTTTTTATAGTCTTTTTTTTTGGGGGGGGGGGGGTCGGGGAAATTGCATATATTGTGAAAAAAAGAATATGGATTTTCATGTCTTCAGCAATCGTGATCACAGTCGTACATGGTGATTATTAATGCGTCATTCCTCCAGTGACGTCACACAGACTCGAGTCACGAATCTGCCGAAGTTGTGCATGGCCTAGGGGGAATATGCATGACACGTACATTTAAACTAAATATTTCTATAACCGTTGATAGCATAGGGTCGTAATTTTTAGATATTGCATAAATCATCATACTGAATAAGTTAAAGATATTTTATATGGGGGACTCAGGTCTACCATTAACCATTTTGGGACATTTTGTAGGCAGGGATTTTTCAAACATTGGGATAAGTCTGGACAAAATTAGTCGAGCGGGTTGTAGGAAATATGTAGGCTAAACGGAGAATCATTCTATAAAGCATATCGGTAGATGCAAAAATTTTATACAAATTAACAATTAGATCCTCTGCTTACAAAATTTAAAGTTTAACCCTTTATTTGGCCTCCTGTTGTGGGAGTTTACGTATTGCAAATCTTTGATAGAATCAGTCCACTATGTACCAGCTTTACATAACCGGTACCGCTATTTCTCTAATTCCGCTCGACGAATATTGTCAATACGTCTTCTGTGGGTCGAACGTTTCACCAGATACCCAAACGCAAAGAAGGGTCCTGGGCAATTTATTTTAGGAAAGGAAGATATATTTTAATCCCCTAACGGGCTTTGTTCTGGTTTATATGTATTTTGCGCCCTATGTTTTGAAATTGGCTCGACGGATTCTCTCAAAGCTTTTTCTACAGTTGGAGCAGATCGATCCATAACTAGAAACTTTCAACGTGGGGTTTATGTGGTAATTTGGATTGCAATGCATGACGTGATCATCGGTTCTTTTTTCTTTACTTCTATTTTCACTTTTTTTTTTCTTCTGCTGGAGAGAGTGTCGACATCATCTTTTTGACCCAAGCTTTCATATCTTCTTACCTTGGTGGAGATGAAGGTGTCAACAGGTTAGCAACACTTTAGGGAAAAGGGGTTTGAGCAGGGGAGGTTTGAATCTCTTCTCGCTCTTCTCTCTTTTCTTTTTCTTCCATACCCGTGTCGTTTTTGTAGCTGCTATTTTCTTTCTTCGGTCTTCATCACATTCTTGAAATTTCTCAGAGTAGCTTTCTGGTGAAACATGTGAAGATGGTGCAATAATTGCCCATACCGTTGCGATTTTTCCGTTTCTGACAAATCTGTGCGATCCATCTAAGAACTGTAACTCTTGTTGTAAGTGTGACTTCTCTGTGAGATTAGGATTGGGAGGTAAGTGAGCTATCCATTGTTTGTACTGACAGTGGAGTTCCATCCACCGTTTGTAAGGGACTAGAGTTAATGTTCGTCCTTCCATAAGATCCATGTGTACAAGTTTGATATCGTTCCAGAAGGTACCGTCCAGATTATGTTCACCTGAACACTCCTCCTTCAAAAGGTCCAGCTATCATTCCTAACAGGGGAGCAGCCACTCTGGCTAACAACGGAGATATCAACATCGGAAGAAATCCTCCTCGTTCAATGAACCCTTTTTTCTTTTGACTGACTGGGCTTTTCTTTTTCACCATTTGTCGAAAAAAGTGACGATGTCATCCTAATCGCTGCTTCCGCGTCTTGGTCAATGAACCGTTCCATTCAATACGTTTAAACAACATTCACAGACCGGATCGATGATTTCTTTAGGTGCTTTTGAATGACCTGTTTTCGCATCAGGGCATTCACTTTGGTAAGCACTTACAAGACATCCCAATGTTTAGCTAAACGAAGAGGAACGGCCTTTTCCCCTTGTTTGGAGGAATCTTTGGCCGTCGTTGCTGTGACTGTGAACTCTTGCAGGAAGACATATTTCTCAGAAGAACTTAAGTGACTCTTGTCCAATACTTTCTCTTTTATGCTGGAATTCGTCTGCACTAGCGGTCGGGACGTCGTACCAACTTGACTTTGGGCACCACTGGACGACGAGGTGTTGTCAATGGACTAAATCGTGTAGGGTCTTGTTCGGGACAAATCCACAAAACTTTGTGACATTCCTGCTCTGTCTTGCATCTTTTTCTTAGGGGGTGCGACTTTTTTGGCTGCAACAACCAAAATGGGTTTCCATTTTTTCATCAGATTGGGAAACACTTGTTTTAAATCAGGTTTAGCTAACATCGTCACTAACGGAGAAGAAGAGGAGGAGAAGACGGCAGCAGATGTAGGCGTGATGCCTACAAGTCGAGGTTTCCGTGAGTGCGTGCGCATTCTAGACACATTGCCTCTTTTTCTTGAGGGTGAAGTTAATTTTTGGTGTTATCTTCTTGGGAGAGGAGGATTGGGAGTTGTTTGAATTCGCTGCCACTCTCTTCTTCTTCTTTTTTGTCTTTCTCTTGGATTTTTGCTTTGCTAGCTTTGGATGCGGTATTAGGATCCCATCGAAGAAGCGAACGAATAACTCCTCTTCCGAGAAATCCACTTCCACCCGGTTTCAAGATAATGTGTTGTTTAGTTTGAGTATCGATTCTTGGATCAGTCAATTGTGTCAAAGCCACTTTATGCTTTTCAAGAAAAACGTTGCGTTTGATGACTAATGTGAATCATTGTATCAATTGACGACATGTTAAAGAAAACCCTCACAACACTTCTTTGAGACTGACTTCTAACAAATGCGAACGCACTTGTGCGTTTAATTTTCGGAACTGATGGTAAACAGTACACGAATCAATTGGCAGGAGTATGAGATTGAAAGGAAGTCATGTTGAATACTGTCAGGGAGGCAGGAAGTCAATGGCGTGTTTATGTGTTTATTTCTTACGACGAAAACGAGGAATACGACGTGTAAATCAGTGGACCTCCTTCATGAGCCTAATTGTGAAACAAATCTGTACGAAATCTCAAATAATCTGGAGTGATAGGTTTTAAATCGAGCAGTAAATATACATGTGGCCACTGAGTGGCATCGTCATAAGCATTATTCAGCCATCGTGTTCCTATCTGTTTAGCCAACTTTATATTGAGATTTGTCTCTCGGGCTTTTGAACAACAGGACATAATGAGCATCGTGACTTATGGTACGATGCGTTTTACCTGGTTGAAATAAAAATGTTGAGTGATGCAAATAATACTAGCGTTGCGATGACGTCCTTTCGTGTAAACTAAAGTTTAATTTCTTTTTCTCTTAACATGTCATCGAAAATGACGGGATGCGTTTGATTAGAGTCAGACACGATCCCATCGTCTTCAACAAACGAAATGAATTCTCCTTGACTTTCTTTCAGTAACGATTAAGCCTATTGTCAAACTGTAACACCACACGATACGCTGTGGAGGACGATCCAAAAGAAGTGATTTGTGTTCCATCAAACGTTTGACAAATTCGGTTTTGCCTGAACCTCTCGGCCCAGAAATCAACATTTTAAAGGGATGTAGAAGATACAGTGCCTCCAAACTTTGACCACCTGACCTTTCGTCAATCACTTTAAGAACGATGGATGCAGCCATAACGCTAGAGTTGTTTTGAAAATACAGAGACCACCACAGAGGACACAAAACATTTTACAGAAGAAAAAAAAAAACTAACGTGTTTACATTTTATTTATGTCACAACAAAATGACAACATTTCAAAAATTTGGTTACATTTTTCTTTATTTGGGACAGTCACACCCGTACTTGGCATAATCAGCGACCTCTTGTTTCCAAGCATCGAATCAAAGACTTTTCCAGTCACTACATCCTTCCAGTGTAAAGTCTGTTGGTGTACATCACTAACAACAAACACTTCTTGGTATGTATAAATGGTAGATAAAGTGGGACGAATTAATTCTTCAAACAGGGGTCGATTGCCAATCAACACTAATCGCATGACTTCTAATGGAATGATTTTCTTGTTCACAGACAAAGTTTGGTTGTCATGTCTTTGCATGGAATTGTGATACACGAGCCAAAGGGAATCTGCCGGAAACGAAATTCAAGAAATTCAGTAACACACACACACACACACACACACACACACACACATACACACACACACACACGACACGACATGTCCTCTCAAATTCAAAGGGGTCGCATCATCTTGTTGAATGAGTTTGTCTATTGACCTCCTCTCATGGAATTCGGTGCAACATTGCGTGCAGAAGTCATGGCATTGAGATCCCTATACCCACATCCAGTTTTGCGTTTGTCATAGTTTTTCCCGAGAATCAGCCTTCTGATACTATTGAAATAGCAATAGTTTAAAAATCGAAAATGTAGTTTTAGTTGCGTTTCACTTAAATCTGTACAAAGCAGTGGTAAATGCGTTCTCGCAGCTCCAAAAGTAGATTCTGAATGTGTTCTTCTAAAGCGTCCATTCACAATAATGTCTTTTCAAGGAATAGTGATGCATATTTTTAAGAGAATCCGCAGGTAAACCATATCCAAGAAATTGAATGAGTAACTCACACATGACACATCGTAAAGGAGTCTCGTCTTGAGGTAATACTTCTTTTAAAATCACTTTGTAATCCTCTAAGGTTTTAACCTTTTCATTGGCTCTATATTGAAGTCCTGGCATCAAAAACTTTTTATAACGTGTGACCAATGTCTGACCATTTGAACACGTTGAAAGTAATCAACCTTCTTATAGCATTCAGATACCAATGGTTAAAACGCCTATGACGTTGATGATGCAACTGGTCTTTGCCTTTGACTTGAATCTGTACAAAGTCACGGTAAATGCGTTCTCGCAGTTCCAAAGGTAAACTACGAATCCACTCCTCTTCTAAAATATCCCTGGGGATAAAAATAATCTGGACCGACCAAGGGAGGGTAGTGACAGACCGGAGACGGTCTGGCAGGCTCAAGGTAAGTTCTATCTTTATACTTCCATTCGTAGAGTTTCACACTACAACTGAAACACTGTACTTGGTGTCCTTAACCCAAGTAGACAAATCCTGCTACAGCTAAAGATTTTGGAGTGGGTCCATCCAGATATTAAATGGACTGACAAAATCACAATAACCAGCAAAGCCACAGGAAACGTGTATTCTTCTTTTATTCGTGATTCTCGATGAACTTGTGGTGCAAAGAGTAGCTTGTGAGTGTTTGGATGACATTCATACATTGGCAAGCTGACGGCAGCACTTTCGATAGATGAGCAAGATCGTGCTGCATCACTCTGTTCGCAGGGCACAACATTACATTCGTCTTCATTTAGCTTTGGGTAGGTGGTACATCACAATTTTCTGTTCCGAATTAATCTTTCTAGGTGGATGTCTGATCTTTCTTTCTTGGCACTCTCTCCATTTTTATACTGAAGGACGGTACCCGTTAGGTACATTGTTGTGATGGGGGAGTCTCACCCGTTTCTTCTCGACGATCTGATACACTTATTTCAAGAGTTGACTAACGATTTGATGATCTGACAAAAGGACAATTATAAGGGGGTCGTACGTTTTGATACGAAAGTCTTAATCTTGACCTGACTTAAAGGCTTTGTTTATAGGTTTGTAGGGTTATAGAGTTGTAGGGTTTTAATTCTGATTATAAGGTTTTGGTTTCTATATAACCCACTTACTTTACATCCTTCCTTTACACAACTGTTAGTAGGTGTAGGTGCTGGTCAGTTGGTATGGGTGATGGTTAGTAGATGTGGGTGTTGGTCCGTATATCTCTGGGTCACTAGGTGAGTCACGATCAGTGTTTTTTATATTACGTTTTTCCCTAGACCCAAGACTGTCATTTAATGTTAATCCTATGGACATTATTAACATTACCATTTTTCTTTGAGACTATACCGGCCCACAATGTTAATCCTATGGACGTTTTGCACATTAATTTCCCCTTAAGGCCATACCGACCGACCATGTTAATCCTATGGATTAATGTTACGTTCCCCTTGAGTCAATACCGACCCATTCTAACATGGCGGCCTAATATTAAATTGCCATTGAGGCTAGAGTTACATTTTTGAGTCCATATAGACCCCCTTTGTTACCTGCCCCCACCAACCCCAAATTATAGCTCTGAAAAAAATGCTTTATGGAATGAAAATATAAGCTGGTCATGTACATCTACATACACATATGCCTACTGAATTTTATATGTCTTCCAGAAGTGGTTTTTGTTCAGTCGTACTGAAAAAAATGTGGTCACAAAATCTAAGTAAAAATATGTGTAAAAATTTAAACATTGCTGTAATGGCCTGAAAAATCTAACAAGGCCATATATTATGACCATCAAAACATCTGTAGAACTGCATGGTTATAAGTTTAATACTTTTTGTGCTATCGTGCTAAAATGTATTCGGAACGTACATACTGACGTAGGGACAGATAGCTGCTAAACATTATGCCCCTTATAAGTGAGAAAATACATTAATTTCTTCTGTAACATTTACCAGTACTGTTAAATTACAATGCAAAATCAGTTCGTCAGCTAATAAATATTCCGGGATGCTTTCATCACATGTTTTGTATTATTCTCTATGGCCAGGTAAAAAACTGATGAAACATTTTGTTTCAAGTCATTGTTATGAAGAAGCTTAAAGACGACATTTTTTATACTAGAAAAGTGGAGAGACATTTTGTTTCAGGTCATTATTATGAAGAATCTCACGAAGTATTTTTTGCATTAAAATGGATACTCTTGAGTTTGTTTCATAAGGGTATGTAACGTGTAAGCAAAATTTAGTCAAATGCATGAATGATTTACTCAACTACATTAGGTTCGAAAACTAAACTCACGAGTCATATATCAAAACCAGACATTGGTATTTACATGATGAACTTGCATCTCAGGAATTTGACAGCATTTATTTTAAGCTAAATGTAGATATTTCCACAATACACTGTATTTAGCCTCGTTTTATTTACTAAACCTACATATACCAGGTAGAAATCGGTGTGGTCTTTTTCTTCTGCAGTGAAAGTTTTAAAGTGTTTTATTTACATGTAGTTTAACTTTGGTTGCTTTATAGAGGTTCATTTCTTCTATATGTTTGATGTAAAGTCCTTAAAAATGTAACTGTTGAAGAAAGGTACTTGCTTAAAGGAGGTGACCTTTAAGGCAGGTTCGACTGTATTTAGCTCTCATTTATAGCACGTGTAAAATTTCTCACGACATATATAGTAGTATATCATTGTATAAGCTACGTGAACTTTCCGATAGCTAGTTAAGTTACCTTTTGATATAAAATAAATGTCCACAACCTTGCCAGAGAAAGGACAATGTTTTTTGAAGAGATGATGTTTCAACCTCACGCTCAAATGTTAATGTCCATATCTACTGAAAGTGATTTGTTGACCCATGTGACCAGGTGTTATTTTACATTTAAATAAATTCTGTGCAGATGTCTCTATAATAAAAAAGAAATCTTACTCTTTGCTAGCATCAAATACTTCCATTTATATCCTTTAAAACTGTCTTTAAACCAAAATACACAAATGATCCGCTTTTTGCTTTCATTCATTGACAACATTTTATGACATGAATAGACGCTTTTTGGTATAAAAAAAACTGACGAAACATATACATATACAAAATAAAAATAAAAAATAATAAAAATAATATATTTTCTTTGTGGTACTAATAAATACAAAAATTGGAACTTTACACCGAAATAGCATACATTATTTCTACCTAATCAGTGTTAGTTTCTATATTTGAAAAGATATGAGTAGTTATATGGTCCCCTTGGGCCCTTTATGGTCCCCTCCATGTTAAATACCATTAGGGATTAAAGCCTATTTGGGGCTTAAAAAAGGTCCAAGGATTATAGCCCCATTTTGGTTTTATGGCCCCTATGGGAATGTAATGTTAAAAATGTCTATAGGTTTAACAAGGGGGAGCCGTTATGACCCCATTGGAAATGTAATGTTAACTTGAGGACTGTTATAGACTGTTTCCATGTTGAACAATGTATGGCCCCCTATTGGAAATGTAATGTTAATGTTTATATTTACTATCCAATACACACCCTGCTATCCATGACCCTGTTTTTGATATGCTATCCCACACACCCATCCTACTATCCATCGCCTACGTTTTTTATACTATCCAGCACACACCCTATCTAACGAAAAGGGTAGGAGTATTTCTACACACGCTATACTTACTTACATACATACAAACATACTATCACCCAACAAGCAGGCAAGGATAGTAGTGTTTATAGACACACTACACCCACACAAACATACTATCACATACAAGCAAGGATAGTAGTGTTTATAGACACGCTACACCCACACAAACATACTACCACATACAAGCAAGGATAGTAGTGTTTATAGACATGCTACACCCACACAAACATACTACCACATACAAGCAAGGATAAAAATCTTTCTTAATACATCTCCTCTATCCGACCGAGGAGGAACTCCATTAAAGATATTCCTTCCATTAACTTCCCGATTGAGCAATGTTGGATTGTTGTCATTCTTTTATCTTCTTAGCTCTGCACACGATCGACGATAAATGACATAACTATGATGATGATTTAAATTAGAGTCGTGTGCGACCATTCGGTCATGTACGACTATTTACGCCTAGTGCGTGCTTCGCACGCACTAGGGGGTTAGAGTGTGTGCTGAGCACACTAAGATTATGGACAGGTGTGTTGTCAGTTTGCAACACACCTGACACATTACTGATTTTATACACCCCTCCATCGCAGCATGGTTTCCCCACAATTAAGGGGGTTCATTGAAGGCGCGATATTGGAGGGTGTGTACAATTTACTTAAATCTATACCTGTACATAGGAGTAGAAACACAATGTTTACAGGTGTCCTGGTGTGCGCGAAGCTCACTTAATTAATTAATTGTTTTGTTATGTCTGGAGTGGCAGGCAGCACGGATTAGGGGAAGAATCGCGCGAAGCGTGACGGGATTTCTGAAACGCCGTGAACGTACATGATCAAATTCTGCCCAGTTGGCTAAGTCGGTCTGTCCCTATTACCAATTGTGAGTTAGCCGCATGTTGTAATTGCAGTCACATTTTCACAGTTTTATCAATTTTCCTATTCACCTATCAATGTTGAAATTTCGTGTACAAAATGTACATATATTTTCCGAAAATAATGAATAAATTTTGGTTTTAGTAACACATTCAATTTTTGTGATCATAATCAGATATCAAGTTATCATTTGATTCGGTGGATAATTGATCATATTTGTGTTGAGATTTAGTTATATTCGAAAAGGTTTTCAAGCCAAAGTGAAAACCAATAGGCAGTTAACAAACTCTTTTAGCCCTTAAAAGGACTGAGGGGCTACGCTAAGAGACGCTGCCGGAAAAAAGACTTCAGTTGGTCCGGCAAGTATTGTATGAGCGTTCGTCTAACACACTCTTCAGGACTGCTCGGGTCTATGAAGTCTGCCATGTCGAGTTCTCTCAAGGATGTGTCGTATGATAAACTTTCGGTCTCGATTCCGTGGTACGCTGTCAAATGGTTACCAATAAATGCAGCTAATGGTAATGGGGAGTCAGCGACCTCTTTCCCCCATTGTTGTAGGGTTCCGGCTGCTTTTTTGGCCCGTACTCTGCTGACTTTTGTTGGTCTCCCACCAAGCTCTGCTTGTTTCTTCGCTTGAAGGACCACCTTGAATTCGTCTAAGAACTTTATGGCTTCTTTCTTATCGAGCCATAACTCATTCATCCCCATTTTGTACGATTGGTCGTACAAATATTGCCCAGCCTGCTTGTACAACATTCGGTCACTCGATTCCGGTTGTGGGATCGGTTGTGGGGTGGGTGGGGGTGACTTGCACGCTTCCGCCACTGCCTGTGTTTCCGTCTGTTTTGCCGTTTTGTTTTTTTTTTTGTCGTTGACCTTGGTGTTGAGGAGATTGGTGGTGCTATGGGGGCAAGTTTCGTCCCTTTCGTTTCCTGTGGTTTCGTTCCCTCTGGAGTTTCTTTCCTACCTTCAACAATTACAGTTGGACTTGTTGTTGTTGTTGTTGTTGGTTTCGTGGTAGGTGGCGGTGTTGTAGTAGTTGGATTCGTCGGTTCCTTGGGAGGGGCAGTTGATCTGAACTGGCTTTGCTGTGCGGTAGGCGTCTGCCTATAACGCCCCCATTGTCCTGGTGGTTTTCCTCCCTGTCCCGGTCTTCTATTAGGACCTCTTCTTTCCCATGGGCTTCTCTCAATTGGGTTGTTTCTATCGTCCTCCCAAATAAGGAGAAGAGTTGTTATCTTCTCTTGAGCCCGAAGGCCCAAGCCTTTCAGGGCATTCAGGGCGTGTGCAGGGATTATTACTTCCATAGCTAACGATTTTACTACGTGTCGATACTTCTATGTTCGCTGCTGACTTGGCATAACTAGATTGATTGATAGTTGAATTAAAGTCGTGTGCGGCAATTCTGCCATGTACGACTATTTACCCCTAGTGCGTGCGAAGCACGCACTAGGGGGTTGGGGTGTGTGCTGAGCACACTAAGATTAGGGACAGGTGTGTTATAACAACACACCTGTCACGTTAGAGCGTATAGAAACACATCTGTATACACCCCTATATCGCAGCATGGTTTCCCCACAATTAAGGGGGCTCATTGAAGGGGCGATAATGGAGGATGTGTATGTTTTAATTTAATTTATACCTGTACATAGGACTAGAACCACAATGTTTACAGGTATACTGGTGTGCGCGGAGCGCACTTAAGCGGTTAGGGTGGTAATGTCTGGAGTGGCAGGCAGCACGGACTAGGCATGGCAGGCGCGAAGCGTGACGTGGAATTGGAACGCCAAGAACATATATTATCAAATTCTGCCCAGTTAACTAAGTCGGGCTGTCCCTATTACCAATTGTGTGTTAGCCACATATTGTAATTACGGTCATATTTAGTCAGTTTTATAAATTTTCCTATTTTCCTACAATTTTGAAATTTCGTGTACAGAATGTACATATGTTTTCCGAAAAATAATAAATAGAATTTGGGTTTAAGTAACCCTATCAATTTTTGTGATCTTAATCAGATATTGTCAAGTTATCATTGGATTCGGTGGATAATTACATTGGGGTAGAAGGGGTTTTTAAGTTTTAGTTTGTATTTTCTTGTGGAAGACATATACATACACAAACATAAAAGCATACAAAATTTGCAATGATTGAATAGTATCTCTTTTCAAAGAATTGCCGTTCTGGACCGTTGAGATGTTAACGACGACAATATCCAGGTTTCACTGTTGGATTTACTACAGCGACAGGACGCCTCTTTTTTAACAGCGAGCCTCAAGTTAGACTCATCATCTGTCTCCATTTTCTCCTCCTCCTACTCTTCTCCCTGCTTCTTCTTCCTATTGTCCCATTTTTCTGCTCTTTCATTTCTTCTTCATAAAGCAGCGCTTCAATTAATTTCTCTGCCATCTTTATATATGTAACACTGGTCTAAAACATTTTCGAAGTCGTCTGCTTCAGAGATAAAATGTGCTATTTATTAGGGATTTTGATGTGCTGAATTCAAATATGACAATTAAAACAACTGATTGGCTACTGTTTCCAAGATATTTAAGTTGTTACATTTTATGTCTATGTATACTGTGTACATAGTAGAGTTTTATTTATAAATTGTAAACCTAGGTCTTTTCATGTGTTTATGGTTGCTTTACATGATAATATTTCACCTGTCCTGTTTATGTAACACTTTAAAAAACAGCAAAAAGGTTATATAAATAAAAAATATATTGAAACAAAAGTTAAAAAAAACATATTATGTATATATAAGTACATAGTTTAGTCCTTATTCAGTGTCTACTCGGCGCTTCTTGGCTTGTCTCTTGTATTCATTAAATGGAGCATCTCTTGTCACTGTCCAGCAATAGTCTGCAAGCATTGATGGGCTCCATTTGCCCTGATAGCGTTTCTCCATTGTTGCAATGTCCTGGTGAAATCGCTTGCCGTGCTCGTCGCGAACTGCTCCGCAGTTCGGTGGAAAAAATCTAGATGAGAGTGCAAAAAACGTATCTTTAGAGACATGTTGCAACCAAGGCTTTTGTATGCCTTGAGGAGGTTTTCCACCAACTCCCTGTAGTTGTCTGCCTTGTTGTTTCCGAGAAAATTTGTTGCCACTAACTGGAAGGCTTTCCATGCCGTCTTTTCCTTGCCACGCAGTGCACGGTGAAATGCATCATCTCGAAGAAGTTCACGAATCTGAGGACCAACAAAGACACCTTCCTTTATCTTAGCTTCACTTAACCTTGGAAATTTTCCACAGAGGTACTTGAAAGCTGCTTGTGTTTTGTCCATGGCCTTGACAAAGTTCTTCATCAGACCCAGCTTGATGTGCAAGGGTGGTAACACAATCTTCCTTGATTCAACAAGTGGTGGATGTTTTTCATCCCAGGGTCCAATGACTGTCGGAGTGGCCAATCTCTCTTGATGTAGTGGGAATCTCTCGCACGACTATCCCATTCACAGAGAAAACAGCAGTACTTTGTGTATCCAGTCTGCAGACAAGCAAGAGAGCAAGAACCTTGAAATCGCCCCAAAGATGCCACTAAAGTTGGTCATAGTTTATGCACCTCAAAAGTTGTTTCATGTTTTCATAGGTTTCCTTCATATGGACTGCATGACACACTGGAATTGATGGCAAGAATTGGCCCTTTTATAGTATCTTTAAAGGCAATGTATTAATCACTAATGCTCTAAATCTATTTAAATTACTTACCATAAGCGATTTTCTGCCAGATTGCAAAATATATCAAATAAATTCCAATCAACTCATTCCTAAACATAAACTGTTGCACGTTGTTGATATATTTTTTTCTTTCATTTTGTTTTGCTTTACGGTAATATCTCAAGAAATGAGATTCCCGCTCTAAGTGCAGCAAAGTGATGGATCAGGCCTCAAACACTTTCCAGATGAGACTGGGAATTTGCTTGAAATTTTTAGTTAAAAAATGTCTGATGCTATAGATTATACATGTTACAGTTTTAGCTATTTTTATCTTATATCTATAAAAAAAAAAAATTTTAAAATAAAAAAAAAATACGCAAACTTTGCAATCTCCTCCTTGAGTGAAACAATAATTTGATATTGGGTTTTGAGTAAATTTTCAGTCGTTTACTCAAAAAGCTGTATGAATTCAATGCCATGTTTTCTCTTGGAGTGCTAAGTGTGACTGTCGTTGAAAAATACAATATCCATCAAGCTCGGCATTCGGGTATAAAGGGAGTACATGTCCTTGATAATTGCCCCAATACACCCATTTTACCCAAAGAAAGCCCGAGCCTTCATCAACCATTCCATCTGTCTGCCTTTTTCCAGATGTGGATTTGTTAATTTTCAGGCAAGACTTTTTTTTTCGTTTGGTAGAAATCAAAATTTGATTGAGTGGCAGTGAAAAAATCTGCCAAATTTTCTCCAAGTTTAGGCCAACGGGAACTCGATTTATACGGCCAATGTAAAATAAATGTAGTTCACTGTATTGATATGAAAATATTGTATATGTGTAAATTGTTAAAGAATCACTCTTTCAGTGATTTTTTCTTTCTTTTTTTTAAGTATAGATTCTTCTAAAGAAAAGGGCTACACCAATATCTTTGAATGATTCATTTGAAAAATGCGGCCTTCTTCGTTCATTTAGCATAGCTTATTAATCCTACTTGAGCATCAGTTCCAAATAATCACAAATTTATTTGATTTTATCGGCATCCAAAGCAACTTTCTGCCTGAGGATGTCTTTCATGTATTATTATACAAATATAAATATGAAACTGATTTTGTTCCAACTTCCTCATTCTAATAACACTCCAGATTCTAAATGACTAAACATACTTTGTACACTTTCAAATGATTCAACTGTCAACTTCCGGTCCTCATCATTGCGGTCCCTACTTTTGCAAGATAAGTCTTTGTTTCCGGAAATTGGCTTTAGGGATAACCGGACTTTGGCCAGAGTTTTAGGCCCCTACTTATTGAACGCAAATGAGTCCTTGTCATGACAATAGTACACATATGTATACACATACATAATGCTTACATATATTGTCAACATCACTCAAGGGATGCTGAACTCACTACAGTGACATTTGCAAAGGATACTTGGAATTAGTCTTCTTGAAAATTATGGTACGTAAAATATAAAATCTTACTAAGCATGTTTTAATATGTAGACTAGGGTCTGATGACATAAACATGTCATATTTATGATGGATAGGCATCAAACTATTGTATATTCCGGCCCTTTGTTAAGCATATACTTAAGATAAAAGTTCTCACGTATTAGAATTATATATTCCATATATAAAATAATTATAAATGCAACACACGCAAACATATGAACACGCATCCATCCATCCATCCACACACACACACACACACACACACACACACACAGACACACAGACGCACACACAAACACACACACACACATATGACATAATTTTAAAATGCGAATAAATGATATATCATACAGGTTAGAGAATATTAATTCGTACTCTACCGAGAATCGAACCCGGATCCGCGAGCTACGGCACCCATATATATATATATATATATATATATATATATATATATATATATATATATATATATATATATATATATAGTTCTAGCTCCATGTTGACATTTAAATTGAAGTGTTTTCTGTATTTAGAATCTTCGTAACTTGCCATAATACATACTAGTAAATGGTTTTGTTTTGTTTCATACACCCTCTCTCATTTTTAAACTATTACAGCCCACTACTGATATTTTAATTATTGCAGTCTACTACTTATATTTCAACTATTACACCCTACTATTGATATTTTAACTATTACACCTGTTATGTATATTGAATTTATACTATGTGTCCATGAGGTAAGTTGTACTTTAGTGGTCATTTTGTAAATAACATATTTACTGCATTTGAGTTCAAGGTTAGTCTTGTTTATATAGCATTTAGTAACTTAGACTGGAACTTTCCATGTCTTCATGCGAGAAAAGCCAGGTACGTACAATAATTTTCCATTAGAGTTACTCATATTCTGAATATTGTGTCAGATTACTTGTCTGTATATTTATAGAGCATTTGGTAAACAAGATTCCATTCCTATACTAAACTTTATGTTATAAAGATCAGTCTATTAAGGAATCAGATGTTACAGAGAGACTAACAGAAAATAATAGCATCCAATCCCACCTTATCAGAATTCTGATAGCAGAGAGATCCAGAGAAAATAATATCATACAAACCATTCTTATCAGAATTCTGATAGAACAGAGACCCAGAGAAAATAATATCATACAATCCCTCCTTATCAGAATTCTGATAGCAGATAGACCCAGAAAAAATATCACAATCGCTGCCCTACAGAATTATATTATTATACAGACCAAGAGAAAGGGTAATCATATTATCACTTCCTTACGTATTTACACGATACAGAACTAAAGGAAATGGTAGTAAAATGTTTATTTCTCAGATATATACAGTATATATACATCTTGAGTACAATTTTGTTACCAATATATGTGAACAAACTAACAAATTAATTTTTGAGGGAGCAACTCTGGCATGCAATCAGTTCTATTATTATACAGACCAAAACAAAGGGTTGTTATAGTATCACTTCCTTAGATATTTACACAACACCGAACTAAAGGAAATGGTAGTAAAATGTTTATTTATCAGATATATACAGTATATATACATCTTATTTACAACTTTGTTGCCAATATATGTGACCAAATGTACAAATTCAATCTGAGGTAACAACTCTGGCACGCAATCAATTCTATTATTAGACAGACCAAGACAAAGGGTTATCATAGTATCACTTTCGTACATATCCAAAATAACATCTTGACACTTTGGCCCATCCCCGTATATCATCTTTAGACACGAATGGTAACTGGTACAGTGAGAAAAAAGTATCTCATTATATTTTAATAATATGAAGTAAATTGCATATGAGGTTACTGAGTTGTCTGTCTTAAACATTTAATTAAACTTTAATTAAAGCCGTCAATGATTTTCATTCAGTTGAATGTTCTGTTTTTGACAGAACATACATGGGAACACACGTGTGCGATGATAAATTTTATATTTATAACTGAATATTCAACTTCTGACTAAGCAATTTAGTGGTTAACATATATTCATCTGCACAACAATATTTTGTCATTTTTTGGATTTTTTTTTGGTATAGATTTTCGAGACTGTCAAATAGTATGTAAACATTATATATATGTAATTTATATTTTTAGAAATTTAAACAATTTGGAAAATATCTGTGATATTTAAGAGATAATTATGATATGAATATGAATATTATATATGAAGTATAGATTTGTATTAGTGATTCATTCATTACTTTTGTACATGCTGGTTTCCAAATGATAAGAAAAGGATGATAATTCTAAATTACAGCTATTGGCAATGGATGCATTGCAAAGGGCTCTACTTAGTACATCTCGGTTGGCAAAGCCCACTTATTACAGTTCACTTGGCAGTGCTTTAAGCAGGTGATCTTGTAAACTTTAGCAAGTTTCAAATACCGAAAATAATTCTAGGAACCAGGACCATACTTATTCTAAATGATGTAACAGAAGGCTTGAAATCGAGCTTCCTCCAGGTCTCATCAGTACAGAGATACATATTAATTTAGGTTAAAATACTAAATGGATGAAAACAAACTTTGTCATTGTAACGATATTTGACTGCACATACATACCTTTATACATTATTATATAACATTCATCCATCGACCTATACATGCATACATAAAAAAATACATATATACCGTTACATACATATTCTTACATGACCTGGCCAGCGCTAGCTGGTTTGGCATTTTGTCCTTTTATGACACTAGCAGTAATTAAATATCATAATCGCACGTGCAGCTTGAGTACACTGCTTTTCGTGCTTAAAAGTTATTTGTTCAGGCATCTGGTAGATAATAAATGTGCATAATACTTGATGTTGGAATAATCATAATGTACTGTACAAATGTTGGCAGAGCACTTGGCAAAGACATTCCTCGTTTGCACGCAGAAAAATATTTATTATCTCTATATAAACATTTTGAAAAATGTAAAAATACACACTGCCATTGTCAATATGTGTTTGCATGCCCGTTGTCTTTTGTTCCATTTGTTGAAAAAACTCTTTTAGAGCATTTCTTGCAATGCCATCTGCAAAAGTGGAAGCATTGTAGTGATGTTTAAAATAATAACCTGCATTAATATCAGATTTTACAGAAATATAAAATAAAGGACATATGCTTGCAATTATGTTCAACAAATTATGATGATGATCGTGGTTGTGATTATATCATAATGTAAACCTTTAGCGCAAAGGTATTGCTACAGTAAAGTAGGTTATATGCACCTATACCAATCTATTCCTCATCAGTTACTGATATTAAAGCAGATGTGTACACACTATTTTATAACAGTATATGCAGAACGTGCCATAATCACTGCTATACAAATTGTAGTTCAGTGTGATCATAGATGGAAGGATAGACCGATGGAGAAAAACATACAAATATTTAAGCTGAATAATTCCAAATAGCAAAATGCACATGCAGACTACTACTCCGTTATTTGTATAAAGTTTCACAGGGAAGTCTTGAATGATTATGGAGTCTAACTCCGAAAACAAACGTGTGAATAATGATGGATGTATGGATGAGTGGTATACCAACAAGTTATTCTCCACCTTCCTTTTTTTATTTTTTTTTTATTGTGGCGCCACAGTAAAAAAAAAGAAGGCGGGGAACAACTTGTTGGCATGGGATGAGCGGATAAATAAACACTGAAACTCTTGAAAATGAAAAATTCTAACTAGCAAAGGGCATGTCTACACCTCTTGTCTAATATATGCAGCAAATTTCACAGAAATATCTTATATGATTTTATACTATTATGCATACAAAGAGTGGAGAAGGGACCAACCATTTAATTTTCCCCCTTTGTTTCTGTGTATTTATTTTCTTAAAACAAATTTCCAGCCCACAGATAGCCTAAAAGTAATATTCTTGCTCTAGTTTATAGAAGAAAAAAAAACTATTCTAACCATTACATTAGTTGACAGAAAATTCAATATTTTAAGGGAAAGAGAAAAAATATTATGGCGCAAAAGTAAAATCCCTAGCACCACCACCTTCCAAAATTAAATGGTCGTTCCCTTACATGGATGGCCAGAGTAATGTGCAAATTACACCAAAAATGTTGAAACTGATAAATTGATTCTGAACCTCAGAGATGAGGATAGTGATGACTAACAGATGGATAAGGCATATAATTCTACCATGAGACCGGTGTTATGGAGGGGGAGACACTTTCTATTCTCGGGCATAGTAAGAAAGCAAAGTTTTATAAATGAAGTTCAAGCTATTCTACTATTATGAATGCAAATGATTATAAAAACATATAAAAAAAATAACGAAAATCCTTAAATAATAGATATTAACACCATGATTTTTGAAACGCTTAATTTGCCAGCAAACTAATCGTGCCGATGCTTAATTGTGTGAATTGCCATTATGTAAGGATTTTGGTTCATACAAATTATACATGCTAACTATTTTTACATGCTAACAGTAACCATGCTCACAGCCAAGGCCATGACCATTGATTCTTGCTATCAATACAGCCGAATTATATTCATGAACATTTGCACTCTCAATTGAGATCACTGGACATCCTTTATGCTACTACGTTACTGTTAATCCCATACATTGATTTCCAACTGAAATTGGTTTAGACATATTCATATTTTGACATTTGTTTGCTTCCCACAGTCAGCTGAACTTGGCGCCTTTACAATCAGTTGATGTTTGTGCCTGAAATCCTTCTCAATCCTCTGATTGGAAGAAACCACTGTATACAGCATTCCCCACAGAAGTACATGCTGCAAACATCCTTTGGTGCTCTTTCCGTTTTATTTCCCTGTCAGGGTTTCGCATTCATTAAGAGCCCGACCCCTGTTTATGTTATGGGTGTGAATTACACTTGGCTGATACTGGTTGTTCCATTTATCAGCAGCAATCTTTAGTGTGAAAAGAGATAGCATGGCACAAAGAACACATTAAACTCTAAAATAAAACTATCAAAATGGGACAATTCCTCCCTCGTTCACATATCTGAGAATTTAAAGGACCCACATTTTAATTTTTGGGGTGGGGGTGGGAGTTATTTTGTTTAAAAAAAAAATTATCTTGTAAAAGTACTCTCACAGTGATTTGCAGAAAAAATATATCCATTATATTAGTTGAAAAGAAAATTTCAAGATGAAAAATAACCCCAGCCTCCACCCAGCTGGTCAACAAAAGTTATTATCTGCAAGGCCACAAACAGTGAAATGATTCTAATATTAAATAAATTTACACTTATATAGTGAAATCATAGGTTGAATAAAACAAAATAATGAATAACATAAATGGAAGATTACATGTTGGATACGGAAAAGAAAAGTATGATAGAAAACAACTCAGTGGATGGTGGTGATAAAGGAAATAAAGCGAAATTGGTGTACTTTACCCCAATTTATTTTGCATACATTAAAATCCATATAATTTTGTTGTCGTGTATTTTGCAGCAAAATTTAAAATCGACTATATTATTAATACCAGTTACATCTGACACGCATAAAACAGAATAATTTTAGGAAGCCTTTCTCTCCCAATACGATCAGTGCGAGAGAGAGGCGTTTACACAGGTATAACAGAATATTTTCATAGTATAAAGTCAAAGGTTTTTAATTATTGTCACATATTTCTGGTTGTCACCAGCCATGTCAGATAAAGATGCAGGAGAGAATAACTTGTGGGCGAGGTCATTCGTGTTGATAATCTGCTTGGTGAAAGGAATGAGAAATACCATTTCTATCAGCACCTCAAGGGCATTGCTTAATGCTTTACTTGATTTAATCAACCGCCATTCTATTTAAACCATTTATCTCTGCAAACGACATAACCAACACAAAAGTCTCCACTATAATGTTTAATATAAGTAGCCAATCGTTTGCCTTACACTCAGGTTACTGACCATTACGACATATTACGTGTGCTAAAACAATTGCTCTTTCGAGAAACGCTTTTCATATAAAATGTATAAGACTTGTTGCATTAAAGAAAACTTTAGGAAGTCTCAGCGAAAATAGAAATGCTAAAAATATTACATGAGATTTAATGATTTCCATGGAAATAGGCACAAAATACAAGCCATAATAATACACTGTGATGAGAATTAATTCTTGCCAATAAAACCAGAAATACGTGCATTGAAACGACTCTGCATTCCATTTTTGTCGTTGTTGACCTTCTTACAATTGTGTAGTCTTTTAAATCCTTATGAGTAATAACTTAAATGACGAAGATCAAACTTCAGAATAGTTCAAACAAACAAAATGACTTAAGTGTACACATTTTTCAAAGATATTTATCCCATATGCTCAAAGTTATTGTAAACGTTTGTCTGATAATATTATACAGACTTCAGCCTAGAATTACATATCTACGGGAACTGACAAATGATAGTCGTCTTTCCAGCACTCTCCTGCACAGTACAAATGTTTCAGCAATTAATATATTTATTTGTCTTCAGTAGGGTTCAATATGAAAGCGTTTACTGAAGTATATGCTCATTTTTTTGCTATACAAATACATATACCAATCCGGGATATATCAAAAGAGTCAATCAAAATCTAAGTTTGAATTCTTTAAAAAATCTCGCAGATCAAACCATAATTGCAAACATACACGGCAGTTTAATCTGTTACAAAATTTACTACATGCATATACAACATAATAACCCTTTATCTTGGTCCTTTAATTCATTAAAATACTAGAAGCAGTGATTTCGCAGTTTTAATACAAAGAAGAAAAGGGGGCAAGGGGGATTTCAGCATACAATTAGGGAAAGACAAATTACCTTAATTTTCTCAATGTATCAAAGCGAAATAACAATTTGCCTGATTAGCCTTGTTCCTAACATTTACCCTAGGTTTTTTATTGCAATAAAAACTTCATAGTAGACCTACCTCAAATTATGTAATTGTATACATCATTGGTTTAAACATTATGTGTGTGCAAGTGACCGACCATTTAATTGGGGTGGGGGGAGGACTTGGCTTTTCGGGGGAAAAAATGTCTAGCCCTCAAAGACCTTTAGAAAATATTCTTCTTTTCATTTTGTAGAAAAAGGGAATTATTATTTCCATTATATTAGCTTACAAAACTAAAAATCTTGAGTTTAAAATTAAGAAAAAATATTCTGGCTGTAGAGAAGAATAAATCGAGACATTTTAAAGGACAGGCAACTAACTTACATTTTACAATTGAAACACAAGCATATGGTCAACATTGCAGTCCAAAAGTGAGGGAGTTTTAGAATTTTGGCCATCCTAAAATACGTGTTGATGGTATAGTGTCGGCGCAGGATAGTTGATCACTTGGTATTGGTCAAATTTATACATGAATTGTCTCCTGTTAGAAAATTTAATATGATGTTATAAAATAAATTTATCAATTGTGAATTTAAGGAATCATTCAGCACTTTAAATTACATATATCTTACCATTGTGTGAGCTATATTTGCACACCTGCTTATCAACATGTATCTACGGATAAATCCAATCAGATGACAAGCACGCTTGAACTTCGGGTTCTTTTATCACTATGATCTTACATAGTTTAAGGTCTACGACCTCTTAATAACTAACTAATATGCTATTATAATGGAGTGTGGGGGTGGGGATTACATAGGGACTTTAATATTATACATGAATTGTCTCCTGTTAGAACATTTAATATGATATTATAAAATAAATTATTTGAATGTACAATTTTACACTCCTAATAAAAGTCTTAAATTTTAAAATTTAAGAGGCCATTTAAGGGCTTTCAATTAGATAATACCTAACATTACATATGCTGACGTTAAACAGCTACTATAACTTAATTTGTGCACCTATTGATCAATAACTTTTATATAAAAGATCAATACACCTATGGATAAATCAAATCAGATGACAGGTAGACTTTGATGTTGGATTCCCTTATCACTATGGCCTGACCTCTAAATAACTAACCAATATGCTATTATAATGGAGGATGGGATGGGGATTACATTCGGACTTTATTATTATACATGAATTGTCTCCTGTTAGAAAATTTAATATGATATTATAAAATAAATTTATCAATTGTGAATTTAAGGAATCATTCAGCACTTTAAATTACATATAGCTTACCATTGTGTGAGCTATATTTACACACCTGCTGATCAACATGTATCTACTGATAATTCCAATCAGATGACAAGCACACTGGGACTTTGGGTTCAATTATCACTATGATCTTACATAGTTTAAGGCCTACGGCCTCTGAATAACTAACCAATATGCTATTACAATGGAAGGTGGGGTGGGGATAAAATAGGGACTTTAATATTATACATGAAATGTCTCTTGTTAGAACATTTAATATGATATTATAAAAATAAATTTATCAATTGTGAATTTAAGAGATCATTCAGCACTTTAAATTACACATAGATTACCTTTGTGTGAGCTGTATTTGCACACCTGCTGATCAACATGTATCTATGGATAAATCCAATCAGATGACAAGCACGCTTGAACTTTGGGTTCTCTTTTCACTATGATCTTACATAGTTTAAGGTCTACGACCTCTGAATAACTAACCAATATGCTATTATAATGGAGGGTGTGGGTAGGGATTACATAGGGACTTTAATATTATATATAAATTGTCTCTTGTTACAACATTTAATATGATATTATAAAATAAATTTATCAAGTTTGAATTTAAGAGATCATTCAGCACTTCTAATTACACATCGATTATCTTTTTGTGAGCTATATTTGCACACCTGCTGATCAAGATGTATCTACGGATAAATCCAATCAGATGACAATCACGCTTGGACGTTGGGTTCTCTTATCACTATGATCTTACATAGTTTAAGGTCTACGACCTCTGAATAACTAACTAATATGCTATTATAATGGAGGGTGGGGATTAAAGAGGGACTTTACTAGTATACATGAATTGTCTCTTGTTACAACATTTAATATAATATTATGAAATATATTTATAAATTGTGAATTTAAGAGAACATTCAGCACTTTAAATTACATATAGCTTACCATTGTGTGAGCTATATTTGCACGCCTGCTGATCAAAATATATATATGAATAAATCCAATCAGATGACAAGCACGCTTGGACGTTGGGTTCTCTTATCACTATGATCTTACATAGTTTAAGGTCTACGACCTCTGAATAACTAACCAATATGCTACTATAATATCAAAGTAAAACGAGATACGTATCAGCTAGCTATGTCCATGCCTTAAATCTATACACACTTGACTGACAGATACTGAGAACTTATTTTGCATAACCACTCACATAAACCACGCCTATTAGGAACGTGGCTAACCTTACATGACCTGATGACTTTGCCCCTTATGCGACCCAAATTCCATCCTGGCAGATTACGTTACACTTTATGATATCAAATTCTTAAAACTCCTGTAACCCTCCAAGATGGCGGCCGACGAATTGGTACATTCATCGCAAACTTAACAAAATTAGAAGTGCATTAGTGCCTCGCAATTACTTATGGCTCATGAACGGTGAAGGAAAATGATGTCTGCTAAAGTTTTATAAATTTTGATGGAAAATGCTATAAATGCCAAAATAATGTAAATTATTGAATAGTTTCATTATCTACAATTTTGGACTGAAGTTCATGCATCTACAAGAAAAACAAATCTAACAAAGTTACCAACATGAGCCAGCATTGTTGAGGTATAATCACCTCATATAGCGTAACTAGTATGGTAACAGAACTATTTCAAAGTCATTCGTATAGGTTGATAAGATGAACGATTACAGCTCTAACGCAAATTTAAATTTGACGAATGAAATTTTATGATAAAAAGATGATAATCTTGTGTTAATGATTTTCACGTGAAGATCTGAACATAAAATCTTGATAACTTTCCTCACATACTCACCAATCTACCCTTATCTTAATATTGTTTTCTGCCTTTTTTAAAAACACTTTTATGATTTAAAATAAACCAAAGGAATTAGGAATCTTTAATGAAACAAGTCAAGTTTCAATGTAGGGGACGACAAATTTCATCTTTGATCCATTAGTTGGGCAAGAAAGATGCAGCAGGGAAAATGGTCTCAAAATTCATATCTTTTTTTCTTTTTACTGTGTAAAAATTGAGCCACGTACATTAAACTTTGATTGTAGAACAATGATTTGTAATAGTCGTTGTATAGGAATTGTCGTCTCCTGAAATGTGATTGAATAAGCAGTATATTTTCAGTTACTTAAGTCATATTGGTGTTTTTCAAGATTCTACATTCAGTATCTGGTAATTTAGGCCACAGGCCCATAATACAATAATATATAGAAAGGCAAAGTCCATCAAAGTGAAGCATACATGTACATATTATGTTAGGGACCTGACATTTAATTTTTTTTTTTTTTTGGGAGGGGGGGAGCGGGGGCGGGGGATTTTCCAATAAATTCATTTGAAAACAAATACTCAATTCAAATGGAAAAACCTAACAATGTTAATTGTTTAATGCGTTCATTCGAAAAGAAAAATCTTCCATATGGTTTCTTGCATTTTTAATAATTACAGTGTGTCATAAGGAGATAAACAATCAAAAGCTCTTCACTTTACTCGCTATATACTTTAGAAGTAACACTCATTTTTCTCTCAAATGTGATTTTTTACTGCTGGGGAAATATACACTACTAGTGGTACTATTACTATTACTACTACTATTACTACTACTATTACTACTACTACTACCAGTAGCGGATTCAAAGAGGGGAGGGGGAGGAGAGGGTCAGTCGAAATTTGCTCCCTTGTTTCAGCTGAAATAGCATCATTTGGAATTGAAAACTTGACTGCTACAAGCATTTCCATAGAACCTTTATCACTTCTTCAAGAAGTCTCTTCTGATTATCCATCAGTCTTTGAAAACTATCAACAGCTGCATTGATCAATTTTCTTTCACTCCTTTTTGGTTCTAAAACAAAAGAAGAGAAGAAATATAGACTTATAATTAAAACATAATCGGTAAGGTGGAGTGCGGTTGTTGCGATGTATTGTGAGAATATTCTGACTGTCATACTGCAGTTCTCCCAGCTGCTTTGTCAGTGAGACCAATCAAAGATTATGTAAATGGACCATTATCTCTGACATGGCAGATTAGGTTGTAAACACTAACAAGGTTCCTGCTGAGTGCAGTTAACATTTCATTGACTGTGGATCTCCATAATCACTAGTGTCGAACTTTGTCATTTTAAAAGCAATACTTATGTTGTAAAGATGATAATTGCAAGTTTTAATTGTATACAGGAAAAGTAAAATATTGAGATTTTCAGATTCATGCTAGCCTAATATAACACACGTGGCCAATGGCTGCAATATGGGTGGTAAAGGGATGAAAGTGAAGCCATACAAAACAGGTTTCTTTCAGAAAAAAGGGCAAAATCTTACATATAAAAACCATCATCTCAATATAAGGACTATATATTCAAAATAGATGTCAGACTTGAAAGAAAATCCACAAGGACATTTAACCGTTCCATTTATGCACAATCTCTCACAGAATGATGACCCTGCCTGCAATTTAAGGCAAATATTTATTTAATTAATACACGGCATTATGTATATCCTGTAAAGACGATGATTATAGCCAGTCCATGAATCACAAATCATATATCATCATATATTCAGTGTTTTTCTCTCTTAGAAATACCAAGACAAGAAAAGGACATATGAAGAGGACATTTACAACGAGGGAGGGAAGAAAATGGTACAATGTGCAAATATTTACATTTTATGGAATGTGCATTCAGTACACAGAGAGATATGTCTATTTCACACATAACATGTTGGTGACATCGGCAGTTAGGCAATATCTTGTGAAGTTTCATTGCAACCTTAAAGTGTGTCTCTGAAACTAATTTCCAAAATTGGTCCTGTTCACAATTTTGGTAAAATTGTAATGATAAATGTATTGGCTTGCTATCTTGCAAGTGGGTTTTTTTATGAAAAGTTTCAGCTGCACTAACGTAACATGTAGATAAATAAGGATCATTTATGTCAACATTATGTACATATATCAAACAAACTGTTGTTTAATCATATATGAACATAATATATTTGCATAAAACATATTTTATATAAATACGCAAGAAAATAATTTCAAACAATAATAGTCAAGTGCTTGTGACAAAAGTCACATCATAATTGTGTTATATTGTATCATGCAGAAAATGTTTTGCAACATTTGCATACATTCTGAAATAGGTAATGATTTTATGGGTGGAAATCATAAAAAGAAAAACACCGTGATTAATAGCTGAATCCTAAGTGTAAAATATATCTCAGTTTTCTTTGAATATCGCTTGTGTTATACAAGCAAATAATCCACTTTACAAAGAATAATATTTCAGGATTTACTTAAATATTGATTATCTTATTGTGCATCATAAGGATACTCTACAGATTAAATGAAAATTCATTATTTTCTCAAAAGACATTTAAAGGAGTACAAATAGTTGACAGCAGATTAACTATGATGGCTCAACTTGCAGATCCATGCACTATTGTATTTCTATGCTACCTGGCAAAAGTAATTTAAAATGTGATTGAAAATGTGAACTTATGACCCCTCCCAGAAGCCTGAAGGTAGAGTGTGCAACATGATAAGTCTCTTGCAAATGATTACAATATGGAACCGTAAGTAATTTTGCAAGTTGAGTGAATTTCCAAGAAGTGGTATAGGATAAAAATGTTATGGACAGATGTATGCATAAATGGATGAGGATATCAATATATCCAAAACGTTTTTTTTTTATGATTTTCATATAAGACGTCTAACAAAGCATAGTTCCGTTATACTTACTCTAGTTTCATTTGCATTTCAGAAATACAATGCTGTTACGCTTGCAGTTGTCGAGTACACCAAAAGTAGAATTTACCTGTTTAAAGTTGAGGGTGAAATATTAATATATTGTCACAAACCAGATGGACAGATAGTCGATGGAAAGTTTGTTAGCAATATATGTGAACAAACATACAAATTAAATTTGAGGGATAGACAATGCTACAATGCAGAGTTGAAAACAAACATGATGGACAATACATTTACAAACATTGCTATCAAAGATTTGAGAGTTATGGCTGACAAATATATTTTCGATTGCTCAAATACAGACAGCTTTTGAGATCCATGTTATCTGACCATCTTCTCTCCCAGTTTCCAAATACAAGAATTAAATTTGTTGTAATATATATTTTTGGGGGGTATTACTTCTTACCGAATTTTATATTGGTTTGGGGTGGCAGAATTGCATGATAATTTTTACATTATGGGCAAATATCTGATATCATAATTTGAATTAAAATGGTTTTGATGGTTTTCATATAATGAAGCTGTATATTTTACACCAGTTAGATCACTCTATAGTTCCAAGTCAAGCATAATTTATTGATTCACCATATGATGTAATAGGTCTTTACTTAAGCATAGAAACATGTGGGATTATTGCGAGCACTCTGTGCAATTTAACATCAGAAGATATTTTAATTACACGTCATTTGGAGGTATTCATTTCGTGCTGCTTCATTCTCTTGACTCCAATACTACATATACTCTACAGTTACTTAGTTGTAGTTCACATTTTTAAGCGCAGCTCTTAGCCAGTTGCACAATACTATACCTGTGTATATTCTTTGTCTATTTGCATCTTTTATTCCTTCTGTATATTTATTAGCTAGACAGATGTGTCAAATTTGATGATTCTGTGCCAGAGTTGCTCCTTCAGATTTAATTTGTACATTTGTTCACATATATTGGTAACAAAGTTATAAATAATATCTGAGAAATAAACATTTTACTATCATTTCTTTTAGTTCTGTATTGTGTAAATATGTAAAGAAGTGATAATATGATAACCCTTTGTCTTGGTCTATCTAATAATAGAATTGATTGCGTGCCAGAGTTGTTACCTCAGATTTAATTTGTATGTTTGTTCACATATATTAGCAACAAAGTTGTAAATAAGACGGTTATATAATGTATATATCTGAGAAATAAACATTTGACTACTATTTCTTTTAGTTCTGTATTGTGTAAATACGTAAGGATGTGATAATATGATTACCCTTTCTCTTGGTCTGTATAATAATATAATTCTGTAGGGCAGCGATTGCGATATTTTCTCTGGCTCTTTCTGCTATCAGAATTCTGATAAGAAGGGATTGTATGATATTATTTTCTCTGGGTCTCTGTTCTATCAGAATTCTGATAAGAAGGGTTTGTATGATATTATTTTCTCTGGATCTCTGCTATCAGAATTCTGACAAGAAGGGTTTGCATGATATTATTTTCTCTTGGTCTCTCTGATAGGAGAATTCTGATAAGGAGGGATTGTATGATATTATTTTTTCTGGGTCTCTCTCTGATAGGAGAATTCTGATAAAGAGGGACTGTATGTTACGACTCTAGGGGTAATGTAACAGAATAAAAGACACAAACAAGCTTTCAAGATTAAAATGCAAAACTTTAATTTCCTAAAATATTAAAAGAATTAAAATAATTCAACAAACAATCAAAGTGAAATAATTAAAATAACTTACAGTATAAATATCCTAAAAAGTCCTAAAATGTTTTAAAGTTCACTTCCTGTTGTTAATCAGAATAATCCGGATGTGGTATTCCGAATGAAAAAGCCTGTAATGTGCTGAAACTGGTAAGTTCTGATGTAATCCAAAATAATCCTTGCAAGTCTGGAATCTCACAAGTTTTAGAATGATGTCCGATAATTCCACGGAGCTGTATAGTAATTCAGATGAATTACTAATTAAATAAATTCCACACAGAACTGAATAATTTCAATAACCTCTCCTCGATCAAGCAACTGTAAAGAATGATAATTCCAAAGATTATTCCCTATATATCTTTACTAAGTGCGTAGAATTAAAAGGGAATATCATTTCTCCGTCTTTAATACTATGGTATTTCAAAATAACACAACCCTCTAAGAACCAATCAGGAACTAGGTTACGCGTCATTTACCCAAAGGTCTAGTGTACTAAAAATCTTAAAGAGTAAACATAATGTTATTGTGTAGTATGGAATGTGACCTTTCAATGTTGATTTCTAAAAAGTACAAAGCCAGGTCGACTTCATTTCCCGCGCAATTGATCATGTGACCACTTATTGATCGAGCAGTAGTCGTATCTATACTGATATGCTAACCCCTATTCAGACTAAAACAGAAATCATACATTAGTAAATTAAATCATTATAAAAAGGTAAAAAGGTATGATTCCGTAACACTGTATGATATTATTTTTTCTAGATCTGTTGGGTCTGTTTTGCCCTTTCTGTTATGAAAGGATTGTATGATAATATGATGCTGAGTATGTAATAGAATAACAAAGTTTCTGAAAATTACAAAGTCTGTGTCTTAATCATTAACTTGCAGTGTATACTGGCACCCTAATTAGGAAAATATTTACTAAACTTGACCAAATGGAAACAGTCAAATGCAAATGGAACCTGTTCTTCATAGTTGCGTATCCCATTGTAAATCACTGCTGTATGTTCTGTCTCCATCTCTATTTTTGCATGCTAGTAGCCTGCTTAATGGTGTATACCAAAATTTATAATGGACGCTAATAAAATAGCCTCAAATGTGACTGGTGCATGACAGCATTTTTAATATACCTAAAGTGGCTTGGGCCAAATCATCACTTAAATCATTTTAACCAAGCAACCAGAAGGTTGAAAACTGAAGTACTAAAATGACCTGTAAGTACCCCATATTCAGTTCAGTCCATTGACAAGCGTTTTGATAACGTGGCCTTGTAGTCACATGCTTGAACAGTGATGTAACTGGTTCATATCTTACCTGTTGAAACTCACCAGTTGAACAAAAGACAGTTGGTTGGTTGTTATGGGTTTAACGCCATTTTTCAGCACATGATAGGCTATACGTGGCGGCCAGCCCGAGACTCGAACCTACGAGGACAGATGTAGGTGATCAGTAAAGGTAAGCGCCTTAGACCATTCGGCCACCCGGAGCCCCGAACAAAAGACATTGTTTACTTCGGACATAGGTATTGATAAACTACTGGCAAATGTCGTGCATTCAGTTTGGCAAGCCAAGCATGAATCACTATAAGATTCATTTACAGTTGAGGCTAAAATGTTCTGTAAACAACCTACATTCAATTCAGTAATTGTTCCATTAGCAAGAATTAGTTGCTAAAATTTATTTGAAACCAACTCAGAAATTAACCACAAGCTGGACATGCATAAAAGGCAAAGCAACTTCCGTTACACGTAGTATGAAAGGATCAGGTGACCTTACAGAAACATATTACCAGGACTAAAGTGTACAGAAAGTATTGCGCACTGTATGCATGTAGATAAGGTGGAAATAAACCAAGCAGCAAAAGTTGTGTATGGTGAGGGGGTGGGCTGGCTGGTACACGACAGCTCTTTAAAGGTTCCTTGAGGGTTTTGGGGCCCCAGCCTGCTGAAGAGGGGGGGGGGGGGGGCGCTTGGGCCAAAATGCTAGCTCACCTGATGCAAAATTGTCATTTTACATCTGCTGTACTGATTGACTGGTTAGCAGTCAGTGGGATACAAGAAAATCCCCAGAAATTTCAAGCTATTCTTGGCAACAATGCTGAAAATATGTTGAATTTAACCGTTGAAGACCATGAAATATTCAGTGAGGACTGTGTGAAATTCCTTGGAGTAGATATTGACTCTCATCAACTCAAGCACATACCTAAGATCTGTTAGAAAGCATGAAGACAATTAAATCTCTTGCAATGTCTCAACCGCTATTGGTCCATTAGTTCTAAGTTAGTGATCTACAAATGCTTTATTAGGTCAAACTTTAATTATTGGCCTATAATTTGGCATTTCTGTAGCAAACAAAATTCTGACAAAATGGCGAGAAAACAATTTACAGTATAAGGCACTATAATTGGATTTTGACGATTTTAATAGCTCATGTCATTCTCTGTTAGGGAAAGCAAATCTTCCTACTTTACATATAATTAGATTAAGATACATATAATTAGATTAAGATACATAACAATTAAAGTATATAAGATGCTTCACTAGATAAGACCTAATTACTTGAATAATCTAGTCACATTCAAAGAATACAACTATAAATTAAGACACGAAAATTTGGTCACAATACCAAGGGTACAGACTGAAGGAACAGTAAGCTTTTTTTTAAATGTGAGGCCCCCATAGTATGGAAGAGCCTGCCCAATGAATTAAGAGGAATATATTATTTGAAAATTCAACAATCTGATTTGGACATGATAAGGGTCTAAATGTAAATGTGTTTTATGTCATTTTATTTAGCAGTCAGTGGCAATCAGCTTTGTGTTTGTTTTTCTGAGTTTCTTTGCTTTAAATCCTGCTTCTGTACTCTGTTTATTTTACTTATTTATTTAGTCTGAATTTGTAGCACACTCATTTCCTGATATCTTAATTATTAATATAACTTTGTCTATGCATTTTACTAATAAATTTGTCATATTTCTTATCTAAATTTAAATATGTACACCTTCTGTGATGTGTCATATTTGTACCTACCTTTTATATATTTTGAAAAATGTATATTTGCATGGAGCATATATTGTTTTATTGTAAATATGTTCTATCACTGTACCAGTCCATTTTAATGTATTACTTTTATGTAAAGGGTGTAAAAAAGATCATCAACAGCTAGTATTTTTATGTTACCCAGACTACCAATACCTACATTTAATCAAATTTATTGTATCTATTGTATCTTGTATTTTTCCTCTTATTAGTTTCTGTTCATTCTTTCATTTGTTCTTGTATTTACTCTCTCTCTGCTTCTACGTCTATTTGTTCATTTCTTTGTACATTCCATTTTTAAATTCTTATTAATTTAAAAGATCACTGAGAAATCCCAAATTTAATTAATTAGATCATTAAATATCAGTCTAAGTTACAATAATTCAGAATAAAAATAAATTCTCAGTTAAACCTTAGCACACATAGTGATAATTAAATTGATACTTCCTTCATGGAAAAAATATTGCTGAAGAATTGTTCATGTAAAGATATGCCCAGGGAATTAGAGAATCTCAAACTGTCTTTTTTAAAAGTAATTTTACATTTCAACTTTTCTCTGTTCAGGAACTCATCCAGATAAATATTATATTGAAAGGTTTTTGCGAAACCTGCCTCGGCAGAAATTTGACAGAGCGATCAGTTTAGCATCCATGGACATGTCCTTCCATCCACACCATATATTAACCCAAGTGTTAAAGTTTTAGATTAACCTCAGTGTCAAAGTTTTAGATTAACCTCAGTGTTAAAGTTTTAGATTACCCTCAGTGTTAAAGTTTTATATTAACCTCAGTGTTAATGTTTAGATTAACCTCATTGCTAAAGTTATAGATTAACCTCAGTGTTAATATTTAGATTAACCTTAGTGTTAAAGTTTTAGATTAACCTCAGTGTTAAAGTTTTAGATTAACCTCAGTGTTAAAGTTTTATGTTGACCTCAGTGTTAATGTTTTACATTCAACTCGATGCTAAAGTTTTAGATTAACCTCAATGCTGAAGTTTTTTTTAGCTAAATAAAAGGTGGGTTTAACAAAAATAATGTCTCTGATATTAGGTATACAGGAAACAATATTTTTTTCATTATTCCTGAAGTGATGATACATACAACAATAGATCCTGAATTTAATTCTGCTGTTGTACCTGTATCCTTCTAGAAGTTATGCTTACACATATAAATAATTTGATAAATGACATGACTAAGTCTCAAGATTTTGATGATGCAGAAATGGATGCTCCCCAAGAGATTCATAATCCAGAAACGGGTGCTTCCCAACCAAAGCAACTCCGCTCAGTAGAAAGTTTGGGTGGCACAGATTTAAGACTCACTGATAAGCTTCAGGTAAAGGACTGGAAAAGCTGGACTAGTGATGATGTTGCTCAGGAACTGGTGGGTAGAGAACTTCCCGAAGAAGCTGGTATATTTAAAGGTAGGTATCGTGTAGTACGGAATAGAATTGGGATATTTTTTTTAAAATTTGGAATATATTTGTAGGTTCATAATCACTGGCAATAGACTTGTTCTAGTCTGTTGTAACGGTTGCGCCTTAATTCAGCCCTTTTTGACCCCCCTCCCCCGCCCATGGTTGTGTGTGTGGACAACTTTGGTTAACGTTTTTGCAAACACTACTATATCAGTAACCCTGAAACCCAAGTCACTTCATATCGGGAATCTAATATCACTGTATACACCCCTACTGTCAGTATAACTCTTGTCCCTGGGTCTTGGAGTCTAGAATAACACTGAGGACACATTCTGGTTAAAGTTTTTTTTCATCCCCTATTGTTTCATAACCTCTAAACCAAATCACTTCATATTTGGAATATGACATCACCTATTCCCCTTCAATTGCTACCACTCCTGTCCCTGGGTTGGGCAATTGGGTCAAAAATTACATTGGAGACACATTTTGGTTACAGGAGTTTTGTCACTTATTTCACTATAACTCCTTACCCTATACATTTCATTTTTAAAATATAATATCAATGCATGCTCCCTTCCCTCAGTACCACTCCAGCCGCTGGGTGAGGCCTTGTGATCACCTTTTATATTAGGGACTCATTTTGGTTAATGTTTTTTTTTCCACTTATATTTCCAGAACACCATAGTTATTAAAGTTTTGATCACATCTCTTATGTTTTAATAAACATTTATCCAATTCATTTAAAATTTGGAAAATTAATTGATTCCAAACTTCCTTTTCTCCTTACATTTCTGTTGTACCCAGGGTAACTTCATAATTTTTGTTTCATCAGTTTATTTCAGTAAACTCTTACCGAATTTAATGCATATTTTTAAATTTAACATCATAACACACTAAATCTGTCACATTGTACCACTTCTCAAAGACAGTGTTTTTAGATCCAACCATTCGTTCTAACACTTATATTTCACAAGTTCTTAATTTAGTGTACGATATATCTGAAATATGACATCTTATATTACCTAACTCCTAGTAGCAATCCAGCTTATGGGTCATGTCCCTAGTTGGGAGCTCATTATGTTATGCCCTTTGACAGCTTGTCTTGGGGGCATAAAGGGGATGCAGGATACATGGGTTGTTGTGTGTAAGACCATGAACAGTACTTCATTTGAGCCTTTTTTTATAGATCAAGACATAACTGGTGATTTACTTCCCAAGTTAACACCAGAAACACTGTACAAGATGGGAATCAGGTATGTCTAGTTAATTATGCTTTAAAGATTCACTTTGTCTCTCCATTCACAGGTCTGTTCTTTTATATTATAATACCTATTTCCATCAAACATGCACTGTGGATACATGGAGAAATGGGTTTGTATTATGCACCAAAACCAGGTTGCTGTAACTAAATTTTCAGGATTTGTTCAAATTTCCTGGGCTGAAATTTCTTCCCATGCTTTTTAGCTCACCTGTACATATCAGTGTTTCTCCTCACATTCAAGATTTGGGGGTACACTGTATCCTCTAGGGCCAGTTTCTGGGGGTACATGCATAAATTCAGGGCTGCAGTAACATACCATAACTGTTTTAAACTTAAATGCAATGAAGATTGGTTATTACATTCTTGGATACAACGTTTTCTCAGTTAGAACATTTGAGTTTAATACCCTGGCCAAGTTCCTTATTACTATGTATTCCAAAAGCTTTGTTATAATGTTCCTTTGTTACAACATTTGATTGGTTATAGCATTTGATTTGTATGGTCTGCCTGAGAAAATTAGCTTAATTATAAAGTTTTTATCACCTGACGCGCCGAAACCAGACAAACAGTGGTGGTCATTTAAAAAAAAAAGTCATAACAACAAAGGTGCCGGGTAACAAAAGCATGATAATCAGACATCATTCATGATCGGTAAATAACAAAGGCCTAACAAAGGCGCCAAGTTACAAAGGCATGATAATCACACCTCATTTATAATCGGTACTTTAGAACCACAAGTTGCGTGTTCAATGCAATTAAAGGATTAAAAGAAATGTTTTTGTTTTGTACTTTATTTGACTAAATAGTTTATAAATATCATTGATCTATCGTTCTACACCTGCATGGTGACTAAGTGAGTACAGCTTGAAGTAAATCTCTCTCATGTTCATTTTGAATTCTGACTGTTGTGAAAATGGCTGAAAATTCGCAGTCAGAAAATGAACAAATGTCTCTTTAGACACAAAGCTACAATTAATATGAGGAATAGAAGCAGGGCATTCACGAAAATTGAGTGTGAAGTAAACGTACTGTACGCAATCTGTATGATTTATCATGCATGGCGTGATGATTCCAAAGATTGTGTTGCAAAACTGTTTTGTTATGGCAAGATTTCGTGAGCAAACAGATGTCATTACTAGTGATAGCGATATTGCTGATAATGATGTTCCCCTTGCTGTGATGCATTACGCCTCCTTGGGTCTGATAACGAGGATGTTGATTTCTTGGATTATGTTAATTCTGATAGTGACATTGTCACATCTGTGATGCCAATAATTGAGGATATTGTTTGTAGAATTAGTGCTTGCAAGGAAGCAACCGATGTTTTTGCTACTGGAAGTGGCAAGGATGACAACGATTCATTACCAGCCATTTTACTGGAGCCAGCGAGGTTCTAGTTAGCACATCGGACATCAGACTGTACATACAGACTCAGTGTGACACACCTGATAGTCTTTATGTCATTGAAAAACATATCAACCAAAAAATCTCAGATTACTAAAAAAAAAACAAAAAAACCCAGATGAATATTGACAATTTCTTTCCATCCAAATAAATAAAGGACTAATGTATCTGTTGTTAAGTTTTTGAAGAAAGATGTTTTCACATAAAAGTGATTTTTATGATTCACTGGCTGGTACATGTAATTTAACATTTTCATCGGATGGTAAAACTTACTGGTTTATCATTTTTTTTTCATGATAATATGTATTTATACAAATGTATGTTGTTTGAAAATTTTATTACCATTACATTAGCTCTGACAGTAATCATACCAGTATACATTTTTTACCACATGTATGTTCGACGTCATCAACATAGACAAGTACATGAACATTTTGAAAAAATAAACGATGAATTTGCATATAACGTTCTAAAATCCTCAGTCCCCTATGGAACATTATAAATATATCTTTACTGTAATAATTTACCTCTGCCTAGATTAAATTCAAATATTGTTGCTGTTTAGATTAGAATTATTATATTAACTTGCTGTTGATTTGATAATTAAATTAATGTTGAAGAACTGCTTTTGTTTTTGTCATAATGTTTCCCCATGATAGTCTTAAAATCTAGAGGTTAACATATAATGATTATAAATAAGAGAAATTAACATTTATGATATGGTAATATAACAAATAAAAGAAATCACCAGTTTAATGCATGTTAACCTTTATTTAGAACAAAGTTTCAGTCTAAATTCAATCCTTAGTGTATACTACTACTACTAATAAGAGTAATAAATGATGTCATAAAATGTTCTGCTGCAGTCATGTGCCTTTTTACAGCTAGGGTAGATTGGGCAATCTTATGGTATTTACATGCCTGGTGTTGTACAAGTGCACTTCTCTGATAATTCCAACAACCACTGATAAATATTTGATCAGGTTTTCTGGGATCAGATACTTCAATGCAAATGAGACATTTAAAGACTTTAGCTGTACATGTAACTTGATTGGGAGAAAATTGCCACATTTTTCGCTGCTTCCACAGGTGTACTTTTAATTTTGTCGGAACGAGGGTCAGTTTATTAGGTTCTTGTATAACAAAAACTGAATTGTATAGAGCTCTTCCTTTGTCGGCTTGATGTTGTCATCCATTTGATTCAATGACTTAAAGCTGCTATACCTACACAATATGAATTCTGTCTATGCCTCAGACAAATTTTGGTAAACTTTGGCTATAAATCAAGACCGTGGAGTCACCCGATTAATAGGTAAATTTTGCTTTAGCACCTGAATCAGGCAATCAAGGTCAAGTTTTGTTGTGACAAGATGTAAATAGAAATGGCTAAAAATAACATAGACCAAAACCGTAAGTACACGAGTTTCATTTGTGACTGTCAATTATTTGGAGCATGCGGTTTATGTGTGTTCAGATTAGTTTGTTTTTTACGTGATGATTATCAATTTTTCTGTGCATGAAGTGTGCATATGGTGAAGATATTTTACTGTATGCGTAATTCAAGTACAGGTATGCTTAATGGGGCATACTGATAAAGTACATTAGAGCTTATGCTATAGATCAAAATCGCAGATGAAGACAGCAGGTTAAAGTTTGTATTTAAGGTTTTGATTACGGCACATATGAAGGAACTATGCATGTAAAATTCACTGTTCATTACTATATGTTTGGTCGTATTAATACATTTTACCCAATTTTACAGATTGGGGGGGGGGCGATTTTATGGGAAAAGTTTAAGGATAAAGTTTGCATTTAAGGTTCCTCTGTATTGTTGTCACGGAATTGTATGGTTTATATCAATATGTATATGTGATCAAAATTGTATTCGGGTTTCGTTTCCGACTAGAGCGTTACTCGGGGGTTGTTTATTTTTTCGGCTCTAGTTATTTTGAAATACTGAGCGCGATTCACCCCATGCTGCACGTGCAAATTGCCTGCAGTGAAAACTCACGTACCTAGCTGCTGCGCATATCTGTCACAGCTAGAGTACATATAGAGCGAATTCTCTATAAACAAATTACACTACGATGAGTCTTGTCAGAAAGCTTACCTCTTTACGGGAGCAAAACTTCAGCTGTAGAGCTGTTCCATATGTATGGTTTGGTGGTGTGAAGTCACAGAACTCTGTGTGGTTTCGTGTGACGTGTACGCTGTGTCTGGTGACGTTGTTTCGGAAGAGTGTACTGGTTTTCTCGATGCGAGGGACCAAGGCTTCTCGACCAACGTGTCTGTGTTAATGTGAAGGCTCTCGAGGGATCCTTCAACAGGCTGGGAGGGGTGGACCATGCGTGGTGGCTCCTTGACCATGGACTAGAGCGGGTGGAACCGGAGATACATCTTGGTCGTCAAACGGGCGCCACGATAGTTAAATTTCTTGCGTGTTCCATTTTATTGTTATCTCAATATTGCTATTTGTGCAAAATTACATTCATTCCCATTTCAATATCGCTATATGTGTGATAGATTCATAATTTCATGCATTCCCATTTCATTTTCGTTATATGAACGATATATTCATAAATTCATACATATTCCAATATCGCTTGATGAATTGATAAATTGATGAGTATCATATTGATAAGTGCATAAATCACATGCTTTGGTCACCCTTGGTACTTAATAAGACCTTGTTTATATTGGGGTGTAAATCATATACTCTTATTTGTCGATTAGTGATAGGATGCTATTCACGTTTGTTTAAAATTCCATTCGTTAAATTCATCTTTGATTTTTCTCGTTGAGTTACTTGTTGTTGATAGTTCCATGTTAGGAACTTTATAATTTTCCTTATCTTTTTGTTATAATGGTGTCAGATTTGTTCATCTTTAAATTGCGTTTATAAATAAACATCTTATTAACGCAGTTGCTTTCGGTGTCTTCACTAATCCAGTCCTCACCCGGCTTCATCCTGTGACAATTGTAAGCAGGTGAAAGTTTGTATTTAAGTTTTGTTTATGTCTTGTAGGAAAGAAATATGGATTTAAATTTCAGTTCTGTATAATTATTAGCATGTGCCTGGCCTTTTTCAGTATTTCTTACCCAATTTTACTGACTTTTCTTGCAATTTATGGGGAAAAGTTTGAGGTTCAACTTTGCTTTTAAGGTTTACTCTATGTAGTCAGCCGATTAAAGTTTGTGTTTAAGGTTTTGCTTATTCAGGGGAGCTGTGGTAGCTCAGTTGTTAGAGCGTTGGATTCATAAGCCAAAGGTCGCTGGTTTGACACCCGCCCAGCCCATCCTGGGTCAGCTGCCTCGGTTTGTCCTTGGGAACGACACTTAGCCCCATTTTCTTGGTATGATATAGCCAGTAATGTGTTAAAAGTGTAATTAAACCAACAGAAACAAAACATTGTTTGTTCAGGGTTCATGCAATCTTGAAAAGTGCTTGATTTTGGTGGATACCTTGAAAAGTGCTTGAATTTGAGGTTGGCTACAAAAAGCACTGGAAAAGTGCATGAAACACTCAGTAGTTCCTGAAAAGTGCCTGGAATTTGAAACAAGTGCATTTCATTGGAAGACATTAATTTACTGATATAAATATCAAGAAACAAATAAAGATCCATTAAAAAGTCAGAAACTTGATCTTGATTCAGTATGATTTCCAAATGGGTTGCTTACATGTTCATTTGCATTTGACTTCATTTGAGATCTTTACCACCTCATGATGTTTAAATGAATGGATGCTCTATTGACTGGGCCTTTAAGGCTGATCACAAATGTCAGTCAAGTACACTGGTGGGAAGAATATTGTCAAATGGAACCTCACCATCCTTTACACCGATGCCTCAGATTCAGGCTGGGTGGCTCATCTAGAGCACGAGGGAGTAGTTTTGCAAGGCCGGTTTTATAAAGAAGAAGCTTAACTTCACATCAAGAATCTAGAAATGTGGGCTGTGTTTCTAGCACTTCATGGGTGCATCAGCTGCATTAGGCATTGCTGCATCAATGTTGTTATAGACAACACATCGGTAGTAGCATACTTCATATGCCACGAGGACCCTCATGCCCCTTCTCTCAGCTCTAGGTATGGTCTCTACACCAGTCAGTAGCTGAGAAACGTTTTCATCCGTGGGGAAGGTCATTGTTTGCTATGAAGCTGAACAACAAGCTTTCTCTTTATGTCTCTCAGGTGCCAGACCAGAGGGCATGGGCAGTAGATGCCTTTAATCTGAGGCTGGGTCAACTGTACAACTACACCTTCCCCCTTACAGAATAATCCCTTAGGTTCTTCACAGAGTCAGGACTTCCAAGTCATGGCTCATCCTGATAGCACCCCTGCAGCCCCAGAGATTGTGGTTCAGTGATCTCCTTGACCAGTTGTTCGATGATCCCAGGAAATTACAGCTGAAGAGAGATCTACTGTTACAGCACAGAGGGTCCCTCATGCACATCACTCAAATCCTCCACCTTCATGCCTTACTCATGTATAATGATCTATCTGCTAAGACCAGTTTTCGAGTATGGTTTTAAAATGTTTCGCTCTGGCTAGAAGGCAATCAACCTCCAAGGCTTATGCTACCAAGTGGAGCATTTTGTGTAATTGGTGCAGTAGGAAACGAATTGATCCAATCTGCTCCTCTTTAACTGCAGTTGCAGATTTTTTTCTTTTTCTCTTCGAAGAAAAAGATTGCTCAGTATCCACAATGTAGATCTGTAGAGCAGCCCACTATAACACCCTTAGCTATAACACTCTTAAGTTCTCTATGGACTCCACTATAGGGTCAATCTTTCGGAACTGATCAGGTTCTTTGAGCTCCAGAGATCAGTCTCGCTCTCATTAATGCAAAGTTGGAATCCCTCATGTGTTCTTTGTTCACTATATAAACCTTCATATGAACCTTTGAGTGAAGCTTCCTTCAGAATCTTACCCTTAAAATAGTCTTCCTCCTCTCCCTAGCATTGGCAAAGAGAAGGAGTGAAATTCTTGCTTTGTCAGTGGAAAAAAAGGTGTTTTACATTTGAGTAGTAACTATGATTCATTCTCTCTTCTTTGCCAAATGGGGTTTCTGGCCAAGAATCAGCTACCTTCGGTAGCTCCTGTTCCTATTGAAATCTCCAGTCTCAGTTGTATCTGTGCTGGGATGATCAGTATAGATTCCTTTGCCAAGTTCTAGCTTTATGGTTCTATCTAGCTAAATTAAGAGGACAATGAAAGGGTCATAACCATCTTTTTCTGCCTTTAAAAATGTAAATCTGATATTTTTGCAACTACAATCTCGAGGTGGTTTGTTCAGACTATTAAAAGAACTTATCAGTCTCCCACTGAGAGAGAGATCTCTTTCATGAAAATCAAAATCCATGAAATCAGGACTATTACAGCATCTTGGCATTTTTTAATCATTCTTCTTTGGATGATGTCATAACAACTGCCTTTGGGTGTTCTCACTGCACTTGCTCATCATTTACCTTCATTCAATGGCACACCAGAGTTAGTTGTATCAGTCCAGCAAGTTGTTAAGTAATCCACTATTCGGCAGTAGAACATCCTACTGACAACAATGGTAAGATCACTTGACAGCTATCTTAAGCCATCAATCTCCCACCGAGCTGGCAAATTCAACAATGTAATAATAGCAAGTAATGTATTCTGCTATTAAAATGTAGTTTTTGGTAAAACTAATTTTAATTATCTTATACTTACCTGCTATTATTGCACAGTTCCCTCATTCCTCCATGCTCTGTTGTCCTTCAGTCTCAGCCAAAGTGAAAGAAGGATGATATTCCGATTGTCGGAAGTGGAAAAAGGTACCAGACTGAGATCCAGTTGTTTTTAATCTTAGACCTCCAGTTACTAATTGGGGAAGGGAATAATGTCATATGACCGAGAACTAGCGCCAGGAAAAGATATAGCAATGAAATAATAGTAAGTATGTATTACATAAAAAAAATTAGTTATACCCCCTCCCCCAAAACTTTATTTCCACACAATAACATTAGTTCTACATCACAGACCTGGACCAAACTTTGTGGATGGCTTGCACTTGGAGTAAATAAGAAGTCTATTGAGTTTGGGATCAAAAGGTCAAATGTAAGAGTATCTGATTGAAAGAAGAAATATGTTTTTTGCATAATAACTTTAAGGTAAAAAGGTAAGTTCCTTGACCAAACTTTGTCGATGGCTACCACATAGTGTAATAAGAAACCTCTAGCTTCTGGGGCTAATGGTCCAAGGTCACAGTCATGGTAAGTCTAACAAGAAAATAATGGTTTCTGCAGAGCAAGTTTAGTTCTAAACAGTTTACTTTGATTTGGTCAGTAATCCCCATAGATGACTATTGAACATGGGGCAGGCATATAATGTGCCATTCATGGAACTCTTGTTGGATACAGTTTTGACTTATTTTTATGACAATTTATAGTGAAATGTATGAGATTAAAGGATCTTGTTTTATGTTTGCTCTATTATGTCTCAGTTTTGAAATCCTCTTTTCTTGTTACCTTAAGGCCAACTTTGTGATTGCTAATTTCAAAGGACATGAGCCATTTTTGCATAATCCACAATAAATGTGAACGGGGGCATTTAGTGTTAACCTCATCTGCTTCCCCATCTGTCCGTTCTTCTCTCCAACATTCTCTGGTTTAGTATTGCATTACTTTAGGTGAATTTTTCAGGCACTGTCACTTATAGGGTCTTGTAGTTGAGTATGTGGAGACGACTAAACCGTCATGACAAAACTTGGTTACCATGACCTATATTTCATATCTGAGTGACTTCTTTTACCTTTGAATATGGTCAGTGTGTCATACAACTTTGAGTATACAGTCATGTGCCTTTGTTTATACATCCATTATATTTAGGATTAGTTCATTACATCAAACATAGGTCACTGTGACCTATATGAAATACATCCAAAGCCTTGATAAACCATGATTTTATGTCAGTTTCTGAAGCAACTTTTACTGTTAGGGTTATGTACATTTGTGTGGATACCATATGTGTATGATACCATCACTCCAAAAGCAGGTCACTGTGACCTATCATGCTTCATTGATTTTTCTCAAAGTTGTTTGTTTAGAATCAAAGTTCTTTGTTTAGAATCAGTGTGTTGTACAGGTAAATGTATATGTCTGTTTATTGATCATAGTGAGTAGCAATCATGTAAATCTTCAATTAAAGAGTGCTTTGTTTATATTATCCCATTTACAGTAAGGATTATTTATAGTGTTTCAGAGGTGACTCGGATTTGTATAATGCTATAACTGAGAAAGATATCCAAATTCATTGTTTATTTTCCAAAATGTTTATGTTGTATCCATGTTGGTGTACATGTCGTTGACGTTGGACATACATGTAGTAAGCAAGTTTTACCATTCGTTAAAAGTGTCAACATACATGTACATGTACCAGCTGGAAATAGATTGTCAATAGTCATCTCTTTTTTGTTATTAATCTGAGATTTTTGCTGATATGTTTTTCAGTGGCATGCAAATGTTCGTAAAGAATATCAGGTGTGTCACTCAGAGCTTATAGGTACAGTCTAATATCCGAAACACTGTCTAGACACTCGCTGGCTCTGGGTACAATGGCTGGTACTAAGTCATCAATGTCCTCGTCACTTTCAGTAGCAGAAAAATCAATCGCTTCCCGGCAATCACTAATTTCTCAAACAATATATTCAGTTGTTGGTATTGCAGATGTGACAATGTCACTATCGGAACTAACACACTCCGAGAAATCAATGTCCCAAGTAGGTGTAATACATTACAAACCGTAGGAAGTGGAAGATTATCACAATCATCGCTATCATTGGTAATGATATATGTTTCCTCACTGAACCCTGCCTTAACAAAACAGTTTGCAACACAATATGTGGAAACATCAAGCCATGCTTGATAAATCATTGATTGCAGACAATAAATTTGTTTCACAAACTGTACTCAATTAATCAACATACAGGTATAGAACAATATCCAAAGGACATGTTTGAATTATTTGGTCAAAAAAGTACAAACAAAAACTTTTCTTTTCATGTTTTAATTGTATTGAACCAGCAACTTCTGATTCTAAATTATTGACTATGAATGAGGTGTGATTATCATGCTACCTGACACCTTTGTTATTGAAATCGCTGCCATTGTTTACCTGCCTTTGGTGCATCTGGTGATAAAAACGTTATAATTGAGCTAAATTTATCTGACGGGTTACAGAAATCGAATGTTATAACCAGTTAAACGTTGTAACAAAGGAATGTTATAACCAAGCCTTTGGAATATATAGTAATTAGGAATTTGGCTGGGGATATTAAACTCGAACGTTCTAACAGAGAAAACATTCTATCCAAAAACGTAATAAACAATCTTTACTGTACGTTCTTCGACCATTTGCTGAAATTCAAATACAAAATGCCTTGTTAATTGTGCCGAAATTTCTTTGCAAGGTAAGATTTTCTTAAGAATTGGAATCATTTGGTCATCAGATATTACAGGTTTTTATTGGTGTACAGATAAGCTATGCTGTTTTATGATAGTTCTTGTTTAAAAAGCATTGGGGATATTGTGATTGACTTCATCAGTCTGTCCATCAGTCATGTTATTTTCAGTTTTAGATATATATTTAAGAAACTTGTCGAAAAAGTTCCCCATTATGTTTGTTGGCACATCATGTATTTTGTGTCTAGCTCCAAGCCTCCTGCACTTCAGGCTGAGGGAAGGGTTCGAAAGGTCAAACGTTTACAAAGTGAAATTATTGTTGCATTATATTTGCATAAAATGTTATATATCATGTTGACAACCATGAATACAGTTTTCCAACATCAAAGGTGATTTCAGAATTATTCAACTGGCAGTGTTCCCTGTGTCTATCCTTACCACAATGGACTTTCATGTAGCCCATGGATCCTAAGTTGAAAACTATCGAGATTTCTGCCTTCATACCCAATGTACTGGGCATGTAAAGACAAATTCACATGTGCCACTAATATTTGCTTCAGGGTCTGCCCTAGAGACTTAGTTCCTAGATCATAACTGCGAAACTAGCAAGATCTCTACCCTATTATTATACATTTACCATGCATGACAAGATGGATTCAGATGTGTAGCTGATATTGGCTTTTTGATCTGTCTGTATCCACAGGGACTTAGCCTCTGGGCCATAACTTTGAAAATTGAGATTCCTATACTATAACCTTACTTACAATTAATAAGCATGAAAAGAAGAATGCAAGTGTGCAACTGAAAATTAGCCTCTCAGTCTATCCTTACCCTCTAGGTACTTAGCCCCAGAGTCATAACATGGAATCTGTTGAGATTCCTATGCTGTAAGTATATACATGTATATACATACTGGGCATGAAAAATACAAATTCAGATATGCAACCAGTATTGTCCCTTGTATCTATTCCTTACTCCTCATCACCCCACCTCCCATTCCCTACAACCTAGCCCTTGGGTCACTGCTTGAAACTATGAAGATTCCCACTATATAAATGTCACGGAATTATGTATACTGTATATCAATATATATATATGATCGAAAACGTACTCGGGTTTCGTTGCTGCGTACAGCGTTACTTGAGAGTGGTTTATTCTCTCGGCTCTCCATGCTGCATGTGCAAATTGCCTGCAGTGAAAACCCAAGTACCTCGAGTTCTCTAGCTGCGCATATTCATCACAGCTAGGGTACTTATAGAGCAAATTCTCTATGTACAAATTACATTACGACGAGTCTTGTCAGGAAGCTTACCACTTTACGGGAGCAATCTTCAGCTGTAGAGGTATGTAAAATTTAGAATTGCATTCGTTATTACTATCCGTTTTATATGATGGAGTTATTTCATATATCAGACGTTTTAGAATTTATTCTAAATCTACAGAGAGTCAATACCTAGGTCATATAACGCAATGCTATTAGAAATACTATAGTCTGGTTCAAGTTGGTCATTTGTTATAACTGAACAGAGGGATTGAATTTAATTATACGCTGCATGCATTGAATGATGAAATGTAATGTGCAACGAAACGAATTCATGTGCGCGCATGCGCAACATATATCAATGCAAAAGTACTTAACCGTGCCATATGTACTACACGGTTCAGTTGTTATACTTTTAGCTGCTTTTGTATATGGTTTGGTGATGTGGAGTCGCAGAACTCTGTGGGGTTCCTTGTGACGTGTACGCTGTGTCTGGTGTCGTTGGCTCGGAAGAGAGTACTGGTGTTCTCGATGTGACGGACCAAGCCTTCGCGACCATCGGGTCTGTGTTGAATGAGAAGTCTCTCGAGGGATCCTTCAACAGACTGGGAGGGGTGTACCATGCCTGGTGGCTCCTTGACCATTGACTAGAGCGGGTGGAACCGGAGATACATCTTGGTCGTCAACTACACGCCACGATATATATGTGTTCCATGTTGTAATTAGTTATGTCAATATCGCTATATGAGTGATACATTCGTAAATGCATAATTCAAATATCGCTAAATGAGTGATAAATTCATAAATTCATGCATTCATGTTTCAATATCGCTAAATGAGTGATAACTTAAATAATTCATATATCAAATATCGCTAACTGAGTGATATATTGATAAGTTCATAATACATGCGTCCTACTTGTGGATAAATGATTAATGATACATTATTCGTAATTGTATGTAAATCACATGCTTTGGTCACCCTTGGTGCTAAATAAGACCTTGTTTGTATTATAGTGTCAATCATATACTTTCATTCGTTGATTGGTGATAGAACAGTGTTCATATTTGTTTACAAGATCTATTTGTTGATCTTTATTTGATTTTCTCGTTAAAGTTACTTGTTGCTGATAGGTTCCATGTTTTGTACTATATCATTTTCACTATATCTTTTTGTTACAATGGTGTCAGAATCGTTCATCGTTAAGTTGCATTTATAAATAAACATCTCATTAACGCAAGTGGTTTCGGTGTCTTCGCTTATCCAATCCCAACCCGGCTTCATCCTGTTACAATAAACATATTATATATGGATACACTTGCTTGACATGAAAGGACAAAACACGCATATGCATTTAACATTTACAAACACAGACATATAGTAGTACTTTTTAACCTGTTGCCACCAAACTTTAACTGATGGTGCATTGTATGATAAAGTTGTGTTTCACACCTGACTTGGGCTCCTTTTAATGTTCTATTGAACATTTCTTAAAAATATTGTCAGTTCTTGAACTTGGCAGTGTTACACCTTAGTCGAGTTGTCATGTGGACATTGTATGTACTTCTGTCCCCTAATAATCAAGATATGGGAATTTGTTAAATTTATGGGGACACTGGCAGGGGTGGGAAAATATCCCGTGTGGGTTCACTCAAAGTGCAGCACTGTAATGAACTCGAATACATTTTTACCTATTTCTACTAAACGTTTACTAAGAAGTTCATACATCTTGGAATATGTGTCACTACTAAATTTGGATTACTGTGACCCAATATCTTTTTGGTTTATTGTGGGTGTATTTGTGGATGAATCTGTTGCACACAAACTGGGTCTTGGTAACCTATTTTCTAGGGTTAATTGAACCTTGCTTAAAGATAGTCATTATCTTGTCAGCTCTTACTAACAACTCAAGTACTGTGTTGCATTATGAAGTGATTTGTGACATCATGTTTTAGTATTGTTCATTTTAAAGGTCAAAATTATAAGATGGGATGATGATACAGTCAACTGAAAGATTCATGCATGTTTTTTGGCATTTTAGTCTATTCTTTTTTATGCAGTATATTTATTTGATTTTCAGAGATGGCAAGTATAACATATTGCTGCAGTGTTATATTCATATTTGTTTTGAAATACACTAAACCAGTATCTATGAAAATTAAACGATAGTGACAATTTTCCAGCATACATTACTTAATAAATGATGCTGTGTGTTAAAATTGATAAGTGTAACATGATAAGCAAAATATAGATGAATGGACAGATGGATATTTGGTCATTCTGATAGAAGCCAGGGTATCACAATACCCCCCATAAATTGTTTTGATTATTTTTTATTCCCATGCTTTTAAAAAGTGTTGGGGATATTGTGATACCTCCATCCAATGTTCTGTCTTTCCATTACCATATCTCCTTAACAGCTGGTTTGAGTTTCATGAAACTTTGTTATGTTACCCGTGTGGTAACCATCTGCAAGATGGGTAAGACTTGTGGCTTCCACCCCAAGTGTCCCTTTGAAGGTTTCAGAAGTCAAAATGTAAACAAATTGCAATTACAGTAACGTTTTAAATGAGACTTTACATATTATGGCAGGAGGACATCATATGTTCAACAGATTTTGCATTGTGACCCCAGGGTAACCGTCTGTATGTGGGTGTGTGTTGGGGGCTGTTGGGCCAGGAATATGCAATACAAATCATGGAAATTTGTGATGGTCAGCCTTTGCAGTTGCACTAGTTGGGGGGGGGGGTTGGAAGGAAGGAAGGAAGGTATTGGAATTATAAAAGTTGCCAAAAATACTGAAATAAGGAATGTTTTTCATTCTCGGATTCCAGTCTGGATTATGGTTCAGTAAAATCATTGGATCTCATAAAAACAATGTATCATTTTGCAGCACTATGGGAAGAATTTTCAGAATAATCCAGTTTATTGAAAGTGTTACTCATCAAGAGCGCTCAAAACTGAGTCCATCAAATTCAAAGGTAGGCTGCATTTGATACCTTTAAAAGAATTAGAAGGTTTTGTAACATATACTGGGAAATGAATTGCATATATTGAAGAAGACAGAGGACAAAAATTGCTAATTTTGTAAGTTTTATGATGATAACAAGTAAACCTATCAGGCATTTACCTCCAGCATATACTTCTCAACTGTGCAAAGCAAATATATGAAAACTGAATGAACTAAAATTTACATGTGCACTGTTAGTCAGATTTATTTCAATTTTCATTCCATCCAGTGATGCATTTCTTTCAGTGATGTAGATCAAAATATTTTTCACAAAGCCATTGACTTTAACAGAGTTCATACAGATGGTGACTCAAGCAAAATAGATTTGAATAGCAGTAATACATTATCCGCTATTACTGAATTTCTGTCCAGGGTGAATATTCCCTTCTCCGGTTAGTAATTCAATACCTCGAATAAAAAAAACATGATCTCAGTCTTATACCATAGTCAACTTTCATCATTCAGAATATTGTCCTTCTTTATTTGGACTTCACATAGTTCTCACGTGTCTCTGGGCACTGTGTTTTTCGTCATCGAAGTAGTCTTTTGGCATATCTACAGTCAATCATGTACATTTTGTGTTGTAACTGATATCTTCTCCAAGTTCTTGTATAATTTTCATTTATCTGTGTCCATGGTTGTTATATTTCAGGGTATTTTGTACCTATCTAGTGAAGCCGTGCTTCTTTGTTTCTCATCCCTCTCTTAGTAACAGGTATTAGGATAAGTATTATCCACCCATTTCTTGTTCCAGTTTATTTTTTGTTTTTGTATTTCCTTTCATTTGTTTAATATACCTCAAGGTGTGTGTAAATGCCGTCATAAAAAGGCTGGTTGGAACATACTACCAATCTGCTTGGCATACACTTCGTGTGCACACATGGATATATGTTCTGTTTGTGCTTTTGGTCTGACAAGGTGTGGAACTTGGCTGGAAGCTTCCGGGCCTATAGAGATTGGAAGATGGGACTTGCTTCCTCCTCATCTTAACTGGATAGCCCCCTCTGTTCCAAGGAGGGATCTAGGGTACTTACCGATGTAGGGAAGTTGCCAGTTTCTATAAGGGAGGGGTCCATGGCTCTTTGCATGGTATGGAAATCGCCTGCTTTAGCAAGGGAAGGATTACTGTCACTTCCTGATGGAAGGAAGTTGTCAGCTCCCATGAGGGAAGGATCCTCAGCACTACCTATTGTAGGGAAGTCAAAAACACCCAGCAATGAGTCACGCCTGACTGTCATAAGGGAATTACTGATTTCTTGTTGAAGTAGACCGGTTTACAGATCAAGGGGATATCGTTCATCAAATTTGAGTTCCCTGAATAGAGATTCTTTCATGAGGTCTTCATTGCAAGAATGCCATCGGGTTGAATGACTGGGTGGTCTCCATACGTCTCCAGGATGCCTACCTTCACATCCCCATCTTCCCAGACCTCAAGAAATTCCTGCCGTTTTGTTTGGCACATGAGATCTTTCAAATTTTCTGGTTCATCTCTTCAGCTTTGCTTTCATTCTCAGAGCCTTTACCAGGGTCATGGATGTAATAGCAGCTCAATCTAGGTCTTTAGGGGTCTCCATCATCTAGTATTTCGATGACTGGTTGATGCACAAAGTTCTCAGATGTGCCCTTCTGAGGGAGCTGTCACTCTATTGGAAGACAGTGACTCGTCTGGGACTAATCCTTAACCAAGAGAAGCTGAATCTGAGCCCTTCTCAAAATTCTGTATAAGTGGGATTAATTTCCTATCCCACCAATGGACAGTTTTGTATTCTCTTCAGTAGGATCTCACAGATTGTGTTTCTCGTAGCATGTATGTCTGATAAGACTTCCTCTCTCTCTTGTCGACTCTGAATGCAGCAGTGGACTTAGTTCCCCTGGGAAGACTTCATTTGCAGCCTCTCCAGTTCCTGCTGCTAGCAAAGTGGAGACTGCACAGGGTTCCTCTGTCTGCTCGGATCACCAAGGGATTCAAATTTCATTACCATCTGACTTGGTATCAAAATCAGGACAGGGTTATGATCTCAGTCCCAATACATGCCCCAGAACCTCACTCCTTTGTGTATGCTGACACCTCAGATTCAGGTTGAGATGCTTACCTCGATAATGAGGGGGTAGTTCTTCAGGGCTTTGGTCTTGAGAAGAATCTTCCCATCATATCAACAACCTAGAAATATGGCCTACTTTTCTAGTACTTCAAGGGTGAGTCAACCACACAAGACATTGTTGTGTCATGGTCACCATGGACCACATGTCAGTTATATCATACTTCATATGTCAAGGGGATTCTCATGCCCCTACTCTTTGCTTGGAAGTCTGGAACCTCCTCAGTTGGACAGTCTTGGAGGAGATCACTCTCAGAGTCCATCACATTCTGGACAAGAGACATCTCCTGGTGGACAGCCTGTCCAGACATGTGTCAAGTGGTCTTTACAGAAAAGTGTTTTTACCAGTCAGTAGCAGAGAAACTTTTTCATCTGTGGTGGAGGCCACTTTGAGACTGAACAACAAGCTCCCTCTTAATGTCTCTCCAGTTCCAGGCAAGAGAGCATGTCCCTCCCGTTGCAGACTAGAGGGCATGATTGGTGGACACCACCTTTCAGAAATATCCCTCAAGTTCTTCACAGAGTCAGGACCTTGACATCATGGCTCATTCTGATAGCTCCCCTGTGGCCTCAATGGTCATGGTTCAGCAACCTGTTGGTAGATGACCCAATGGAATTACTACTGAGGAGGGATCAGTTGTCACAGCACAAACGATCCCTTCTATATAACAATCCTCAAATTCTACACCTTCACACCTGGCTAGTATGAAATGATCTATCCACCAAGGGATCATGTTGGTTTTTATTCTAGACTTTCAGTTATTAATTGGAGTAGGGAATATTCACCTTGGACAGGGGACTAGCACCAGGAAAAGGAGATAGCAATGCAATAATAGCAGGTAAATATTGCATAATTAAAATTAGTTTTATCCCCCCAAAACTACATTTTCTAAGTGTTTTAATTCAGACCAGCAAGTGAGGAAGATGAAGCTGACTTTGCATGACCTGGCTATCTGATCCCCAGCTTCACTCGTTTATCTATTGAATATTTCAACATTAAGAACAAACATATCCTTTCTTGTATCTCTTATTAGTTATGAAAATGATTTACAAAAATGTTACTTAGTAATTACAAGCTTTGTAAAAGAAATTTAAAGCAGATTATCAATCAGGTTGTGACCCACCAAACTCCTATCAAAATTAACAAAAAGAACTTCTTAGGATTGGAATAAAATTAATAGTACTTGCTTTTGAATTTTGAACAAATTAATTCATATCATACATTTATAAACATTTCTTTGCCTAAACATCAATTTATGTCATTGAATTCATACATAACTTTGTCTTAAGGAGGTAGGAAGAGAGGGTATTTTTACAGCCAGAATTAGTATTATTTGGGAGAGATGCCCATTTCAAAAGTTCTATGTGTTATTCAGGAATAAAGTTATGTAATAACTTGGCAGATTCAAACAAGGATGACTATATAACCTTAATAAAGTTTTAGTAAACAGTAATGTTATTCACATTTTTGTACACACCAACCACAGTGAAAAATACTTCAAATATTCTCGTCACAAATAAAAATGTTTTGTGATTGGAGTATCTAATAGCAGACATTTTTTATCTTGAACTCACTGTTCCTTATTTCCCAGTTTTCATCTGTAAATACTTTACTTCATCATAACAGGTTTAAGAAGTGAGAGATATCACTTCATGCAAAGTTTTTGCCTAGTGTGGGCATAATTTACAATTTTGAATTTGAAAACAAAGTTTGCACAATAGAGCAAGACATGTTTTGCAAACTGGAGCATGACATGCATAAAAAATGGTGTCCATATAAAGTTCGTACCTTAATAAAGAGTTATAACTAAGTATTTTATTTCTATATTTATTTCTTGCGATCTTAAACAGGCATTCATTTAATCTGAGAATTCATATTCATGAAGTTTGTTGTGCGGAGGGACTGCTGTACTCAGAGCATGAAGATTGTATTTCTTACCAGTAATCTGCTTTTATTCTAATATCTACATATAAAAAGAAGTTTATCTTTCTTTGTTCTAGGTTTTCAACGACCCCATTCATGGCCATATTGAGCTCCATCCTCTATGTGTGAAGATCATTGACACCCCACAGTTTCAAAGACTTCGCTTCATCAAGCAGCTTGGAGGCTGTTACTTTGTATACCCAGGAGCATCTCACAATAGATTTGAACATTCTATAGGGTACTCACTACATTTGTATCTGCCCCAGTACATAATAAGGGGAGATATTGATATGTAAATCTTTCTGTCTGTCCATAAACATTCTCATTTCTGGAGCATAACTCTCAGATCATTCAAGATATCTCTATGCCATTTGCATTTCACACTCTTTAAAATCTTGTTATTGCTACTTCTTAACAGATGGACGTATTGACATGGGGTGTTCATTAAAAGACTTCTTAGGATGTATAGTTGGTCTGATATGAAAATGGTGCCCCTCAGACATAAAATATGGTTGCCACAGTGGCCACTTTGAAAATCTTGTTATCACTACTCTTTCTGAGATGGTCCTACCATCATGCATTTTCCATAAAAACAAAACCTGTTCTCATGTCTAGTTGGTCCCAAATGAAAAGGGTGCTAATATAACATCCAACATGGCCATCTTTAAACTCTCGCTGCTTATTCTGAACAGAAGATCATATCGACATAGGTTTTTTAATGAAGAACTTATGATGTCTAATTGGTACTAAATGAAAATGGTGCTGGTCTGATCTCCAACAGGGCTGTCAAATCTTGTTATCGCTACTTCTCCAAAACAGATGGCTGTAGCTACATGGGGTTTACACCAAAAGACTTATTTTCATGTCCGGTTTGTTCAAAATTAAAATGGTGCCAATTTGACATCCAGTATGACCAGCATGGTGGCCATCTTGACATTTTTTTTAGCTCTACTGGTCATAAACCACAAGAGCTTATGGGATGGTCTGTTGTCCATTGTCCATCCGTCCATTAGCACATGTCTGTTATCGATTCTTCTCCAAAACTACTACGAGGATTGCCATGAAACTTTACACACACATTCATCCCATGCTTGGTCCAAAATGAAAATGTTGCCGCTAGGACATCCAATATGGCAGCCACAGTGGCCATCTTGCAAATATTGCTATTTCTACTCCTTTGCAATGGCTGGTCATATTAACATGGGATATTCACTAAAAGACTTTTTATGATGTGTAGTTTGTAATAAAAGAAAATGGTGCCAATTTGAAGTCCAATATGGCCACCACAGTGGCCATCTTAAAAGTCCTGTTAACACTGTAACTCCTTCTGAACGGAAAGTCATATTGACATGGGGTTTTCACCAGAACACTTCTTATGACGTCTAGTTCGTCCTAAATGAAAATGGTTCCACCACAGTGGACATCTTGAAAATCGTATCTCTACAGCTCCTAAATGGATGGTCATATCAACATGGGATTTTCACTTAAAGATTTCTTACGATGTCTTGCAAGTCCTAAATGAAAATGATGCTGATCGGATGTCCAATATGGCCACCATAGTGGCCATCTTGAAAATATGTTTATCACTATTTCTCCTGAATGAATGGTCATATCAGCATGGGGTTTTCACTAAAAGACTTCTTATGATGTCTTGTTGGTCATAGATGAAATTGGTGCTGATACGACTTCTAATATGTCTGCCACAATGGCTATCTTGAAAAAATTTTGTTATCACTACTCCTAGATGGCTGATCATATCAATATTGTGCTTTCACCAAAAGACTTCTTATGATGTCTAGTTAGTACAAAATGGAAATGGTTCCAATCCGATATCCAATATCGCCACTGTGGCACTTATTTTGAAAATCTTGTTATTGTTACTTCTCCAAAATGGACAGTCACAGCAACATCCAATAGAAGTCCAATATGGCCACCTCAGTGGCCATCTTGAAAGTCATGTTATCACTGTAACTCATCCTGAACGGAAAGTTATATTGACATAGGGTTTTCACCAGAACACTTCTTACGATGTCTTGTTGGTCCTAAATGAAAATGGTGCCAGTCTGACATCCGGAACATTCAGTATGTCCACCACAGCAGCTTATTTGAAAAACTAGTTACCGCTGAAGAATATCAGGATGGCTTCAACACTCAGGAGTTAAAAAAAAGAAATAGTCTTATATTGAATTCCTAGAAATACTTTTTGCCAAGTGTAGTGTCATTCCTTTCAAGGGACTCTTATTCCTGTATTAAAATGATGCTGATACAATCTCCAAAATGGTTGCTTTGATGGCCATCATGAAAATCTTTATACGGCTACTTCTTCTGAGCAGATGGTTGTATCAACATGCTGTTTTCACTATAACACTATAGCAATATGTAGCTGGTTCAGAATGAAAATGGTACTCATCTGACCTCCAACATGGCATGGCACAATAGTGGACATGTAAAATATTCTTGTTGTTACTACTCCTTTTGCATGAATGGTGTCATTTACATGGGTTTTCACTACAACACTTCTTGCAATATTTAATTGGTTCTGAATGAAAATGGTTTATATCTGACCACTAACATATGCACACTTTTGTGAAATAGTTTTGAAAACCAGACCTAATAGACCTTGGGGTCAAGTCATAGGTCATTGCTTGCATTTTTGTACTTCATTAATCTTATGAACATGTTGACTTGTACAGTGTATACACACAAGTGAATTTTGACCAGACTTTATATTTAGTTACATTCCAGTGAATAAGTTGATAGCACTCTGACATTGAATTTGAGGTCAAAGGTCTTGCCTTAGGTTTCTCTCTGAACAGGCTTGTAAGCATGATAACACAAACAAGTATGAATGGATTTTTATCAAACCCAGTTTGTGGTTATATCTGAAGAATACCTTGAATGATATGACTTCATTTGTTCAAAGCATATTACTTATAGATTTAGTCAAAGTTACCGTATGGTTATATCTTGAAAATGTCGGAGACAAGTTCAGTGATATATGATATCAGGTTCAAGACCAAAGGCCATAAAAAAAATTGTACTGCACTTACATGTATTATGTGTATATGTCAAACAGAAATTATTTTTGATACCATATTTGGTATGTTGGAAAGTCATATTTACATGGGGTTTTCGTCTTTGATCTGTCATCCATTATTATCCACTTTTGTTTTTGAGACAAAGCTCAATTGACGTTGAAAATATCTCTATGAAATTTAGTACATATGTGAGATTAGTGGTGTAGATGAGACATTTGTTATTCACAGTTCCAGTATTTTTAATGTTTTCATCCATTCGTTCATCCATCCATCACAATTTTTTTGCAAAGCAGAACTACAAAACTGGTCAAGATATCGCAATGAAACTTTATACACGTATCGAACTAGTGGTCCAGATGTGCCTTTTGCTATTGAATTATGTTTTAGTTTCAATATTTGTATCCCTCTAGTATGTAATATCCAATAGTATTGTAGAGATATTTACTATGTCTGCTGTTTTACTGTAATCCATCTGTCTGTGTGTAAACATTTCCATTTTCACGATATTTCAACCAAACTTGGTACACTTGTTAAGCAAGCTGCATAGAGTTGTCTTTTGATACTTAGAATTTCCACAGTCAGTATTTTTGGTTACCATGGAAGTGTTGCATAAGTAGTATAAAAAATTGAAAGTGTTGGACCATGGAGTCTTACATAAGTGGGGGACCTGGTGAATATGTCTTCTCTAGATGACTCATATGAATGTTTTTGTTTGACTGTCCGTCCATTGATCCATCCATTGTCCACACTTTCATTTTAGAGTCAAACTCCAAAAGCATTTAAAATATCTCTATGATATTTGGTATATATATTAGACTAGTGTTGTGGATGTTCTTTTTGCTATCCACAATTCTTCATTTTGAAAATTTATGTTTTTATTGATTTTTTCCTCCATTCATCACACTTTTGTTTCCAGAGCAAAATCATTGCCTTTTGCTACTCACCATTCTTCAGTTTCAATATTTTAAATGTTTTTATTCATTTGTCTTTCCATTCATCCATCCATTATCCACACTTTTGTTTCTGATGAAAAACTCCTCAACCATTTAAGATATCTCTGAATTTGGTAAATTTATTAGGCAAGGGGGATAAATATGCCTTTTGATCTTCAAAATTCTTTCTTTTCAATATTTTAAAGGTTTTCATCCAGCATCGGGAGGGGGTGAGAGCCAATAGACCACATTGTGGTGACAGAGAAGAGCTCAATGGGGGTTTTCCCAACAAGGAGACCCCTTGAGTCCAGCCGTCCGGAAGGTGCCAAAGGAGGGACTAAAATGCTTTTTGCCTGGCCAGCGGAGACCCCCTTCCCCCACAGAGTCAGCCCAAAAACCTCATAGAGAAATATATTGCTTTGTTAATACATAGCTAACAAATGTGTTTGATGTTTCTGGGTCAGTGCATTTGTGCCACTGGCAATGTCAGCGATTACTGGGATAGTTATGTTTAGTGCCGCCTGATGACGATTAAATATGTCACCCGAGCATATTTATTCTCAGTGCTACCTCACTTTTTGGCTACCGTTTTTGCTGCCATGCAGCGACACCTGTGGTAGCAGGAGGTGTGCCGTGTTAGAGAAAATGTGGCACATCGATATTATGCTACTAGAATAGCACGACTGCACATGTCTCCTACCAACACGCACACAAATATAGAAGCAGTGCACGCCATGGGCATTTGCACTGATAAGGTTAATGCTCTCAACATTCTACACCAAAATGCCTACAAAAGCAACTGAATTCCAGACATCTTGGCGGTTGATTATCTTGCCAGCCACCAGGGTCAAATGCATCTTCGCCCACTAGAAGGCCTAGTAACCTATGTTAATGACCTATACGTGTTTGGCTAATTGGCCTTCAAATATGTTGTTTCTAGCAATGAGAAGCCGCTCAGCATCATGGGGGATGCAGGGTCTGCCAAAGCCACAGTAGGCGACATACAGGTTGCTATACGACACACCATAGTCAAAAAGGCAGATGGCATGCAGCACAGCTTTCTCCAGACAAGCATTGTGCACACAGTGGAGCTAGACAGTGCTGGCATCATCTGTCCTACATTGAACATGACACAAAGAAAGGCTCTGGGACGAGCTGCAAAACCAAGATGGCAAATGCCCATCATTTGCTGTCTTTGTAGCTAAAATAACTGTCTCCAGGATACCCATGGCAGACCATTTTCTATGGGATCTACTCTATCGACTGCACCCACAACTTCTCTGGCGTTCTGGATAGGAAGGGTCTTGTTGAGTACCTTGTGGCCAGTGAGGGCATACTAGATCAGGGTGACCCTGCCAGCACGATGTGCAGCGAACAACCGACCATTCTAGACAACACAGATAGCATGGGTAACCACGTCTGCACATATATTCACACAACAGAGCATGACTACACTATGTGCTGCAAGCTCTACAACAAGGTAGTGTTGAACTTTGAGGCCGGCGAGATGCACGAAGAATTTGGAGATCATCTAGCAGACTGCGCCGACTGTCCCAACAAGTACCTGCGAAAAATATTCTCATACCCCGATGTCCAAGCCCGCATCTGCACCAGAATCAAGACTTCACTCTATGCATGCCTTAAGCTGGACACGAGCACTGTGAATACTGTCATGCAGGAGGAGTTGGACACCATTTTGCCAAAAGGCGTTTTGGAGGAAGAAGGCCTATTTCCTCGTGGAAATAGTGGAAGAACCTTCCCAAGGAACTGGACCTCTGTTTGGTTCAGGCCAACTACATGGATGGCACAACATACGTGGCCTCGTACACTACAAAAAGACAACATGAGGGTCGGGGTCATGCGAATATCTTGCATCCAAGATGATCCACAAAAAGTGAGCCATGCTGTTGGCAGCAGAGGAGTTTGGCTTTCATGGGTGCCATGTCTTTCGAGCAGACATCCTTTATGGCGATGAAGACGGCATAGACATAGGCACTGCTGTCCTGCCACATGAAAGACCCAGGAACGAAAACTTTGCCTGCTGCCAGCAAATGACCCATACTGGTGCACAAAGTGCTGCCAACCTCCCAGATGTCAAGCATGTAGCCTGGGCGTGGTGAGACAAACAAGTACAAGCCATCGGCATGGAACTGCCCAAGTGACCATTGGGGGAAGTAGGGACAGAGTGCAGAATATCCACAATGTCCACCTGCGATAGAGAATGGACAATGGAAGAGATGCAAAAAAACAAATACAAGAAAAGGCTTGCAGAGCTGACCCAAATGGAACAAATACTTGCTGCATTGAAGAAATACCAGAAGCAAGTAGAAAATTCCAGAAAATGAGTTCTGGAGGCCTTGGGAAGCAATGCCACAAAGAAGCTGGCAGAGCTATTTCTTGCCAACACTGGGGAAAAAAACGTGTGCACAATGATTTTCTGGAGGAAGCCGTGCTGTGTGCCATTGGGCGTTCTCGCCAAAGACGTATGGGTCGTCGACAAATGTAGGTAGGCCTTCTAGTGGATGAATATGCATTTGACCTTATTGGCCAGCTAGACGGTCTGCCACTGAGATGTCTGATACTAAGTTACTTTTGTAGGAATTTTTGCGTAGAATGTGGAGAGCAGCAGTCTTGTCAGCTAAACAATGCTCATACTTTAAAATGTGGCGTGCACTGCTTCCATGTATGGGGAGCGTGTTAGTAGCAGAGTTGTGCAGAGTCATGCTATTCTAGTAGCAGAATACCAATGTGCCACATTTTCTCCAAAATGGCGCACCTAATGCTATCACAGGTGTCGTTGCATAGCAGCAAAAACTGTAGCCAAAAGGTTAGGTAGCACTAAAAAAAATGCTCTGATAAATGTTCCATTCCCACGCCTCCATTTTTTTGCGGAGGGCCTCTATCAGGCCCTCTCCTCGGCCAGCGTTATCAAGGTATTCCATCACCTGCTGGGCAACACAGTTACCGTCTCTGAGGAGAAACATGTTGTTTGGGTCGGGCTCCCACATTTTGTAGAGGCTATATACCACTGCTGCCACCGGATAAGCATTTTTGTAGTAGTGCCCATCAATGTCTGTGAAAAGCCCTGTCATGTATTCTGCAAAATTCTGACTATTTCCCCGCCCATACGTGCTTCCACCCTTACCAGGTCGAACTTGTCTGTTACTTCCTACTTATCTGTGTCCTGGCTTTGGGAAATGAACTGAATGCGAATAAAGTATTCTTTAACCGCAGAAAGGGCTGCTAGGATGGCGACTGCACACACATCATAAAGTATTCTTTATCTGCAGGAAGAGCCGCGAGGATGACTGCTGCACATGTGTCACTCATCTGGCTGTCCAGAATCAGACGCCTGCCCTGCACCATGTAGCCTTCCACGAAATTAATATCTACAAGCCCTAGAGAATTGTCATCCTTGATGTGAAATGTACTATATATATGTGCTGCCCTGTCGATCTCAAATTCATCTTCAGCACCACGAAAGCTGCGGTACCAGCTTCGGTCTAAGTTTCTGGGAATGGCCGCAGAGTGGCGCTATCTAGTCAACATCAAATGAGAGTTAGGTCTCCTCTGGCCCAATGGCACTGAGGTGGGCAAATTCTTTCCCAATTTCCTCTGCAGCACAAGCCGTTCCCAGAGAGTCGATCTGTTTTCAAAGCCATTGCAGTGCTTCATGGCTACTTGGGTAACAGGACCAGACTCCCATTAATGCCTCATATTCATTGCGCGCTGTATGCACCCATTGTGCATGTGACATTCTTTGTTCACTATACAGTATGCTTTATAAAACGTATCTCTAATGGACTAGAGTATATATCACACAGCACATTTCCCTCCAATTTTGTCGCCCTAGCATACACGCACTTTGATGAGCAGCTTGGCCATCACCAGCTTGAACCGTGCCCTGGCTTATTTTTCCTTGTGCTACAGCTTTCCCCTTGCATTGTTGTTACAACATGCCTGATATAGCGGTGTTCCTGTACATGTCCCCTGTCCACATGAATAGCATGACACTGACAGCGTGTGCCACTTTCTCAGCCTTTACCATTGCACCTTGCATTATTTCATTACACACGATACCATGCATCGCTCTGTTCTTCCCAGCAGCAGCCACTCGTACATATTCTGGGTCCTCATCTTGTCGGTATATGCAGCACAACATACTTTTTTAATAAAAATGTATCCTGATGTGGCCAAGCCGGCTCTGTGTGTGGGTCTAAAGCTTCTCTTTTGGCCCCTCTCAGATGGCAGACTAGCGTGAGACAACATATTTTAATGCCCCCTTGCTGTGGTGGACCCATTGACGGTTGGTCTTACAAACCACATTGCAATGTGGTTTGGCACTCCCCCTCCTCCCCCCTCCCCTCCCCCCCCCCCGCTGCTCATCCATTGGTAATCCATTCATCATTTGCACTGTTGTTTTCAGTGCAGAACTCCAAATTCATTCAATATATCTAAATGAAACTTTTAACATATTATGCTAGAAATGTAGATGTTCCTTTGGCTTTTAGGAATTCTTTAATTTCTATATTTGTATGTTTTTGTACATTGGTATGTTCGTCCATTCATCCATTCATCTATCGTTCACACTTTTTTCTGGAGCTAAACTCCAAAACCATTCATTATATCCTTATGACACTTGGTATCACCTCATCCTCTGTTTTGATGCTACTTTGTTTTGATACAGTGTCATAAACACCCAGTTTTTGAGAGAACGCGTTTCTCAATTATGCCATGAACACAATATTTGTTTATACTGGTCAACACTGATTCATATGGTCAGAATTTATTTTTGAAAATGCTATCACAGTAGAACGTTGTCTTGAAAGACCACCCCTTCAGCCAAAAAAAAAATAAAATAATGGTCTCTCATGACAGGTCATAACACTATATAATCAATAAATCAGTGCATTGAGAATCTGGTCTAAAGACAGGTGGTTTCTCATCTCATTACTCTATTATTAATTGTGAAATATACAAGCCATAAAAAAACTCTTTTTTCCAATCAGTAAGTCTTCATACAAATCCTTACTAACTGTTCTGAGGAGGGAAATCAACTTCCCACCATAACAGGTACCTGGTCGTTTACTCAGCTTGTGATAGCAATGTGACTCACAGTGGCTAACTTCATCTGTAACATTGTTTAAAATGGTGTAATATATTATAAAGTTTCATGTGGAGCTGTCATCATTGACGTTCAGGGGTGGCTTTTTGTTACTATAATGGGTGCATATTGCCAAGAAAAAACATATTTTAACAATATAAATTATACTTAAATCGTCATCCTCAACATTTTTTCTTATTTATATCAAAATGATAGTATTTTCTGTTTGATGGCAAAGAAGCAATTTTACTTTAATAGTAAATTTTTTCTGTATCCATTAAACAAATCTTGATATTTAACTTATTTTGACCTTTTTAATTTTATTAATTTGTAGATAGTAGTAAGAATGATAATACATTGAAAATAAAACCTTTTTCCAGTAACTTCATGTATTTTGACCCTGATTATTTGCACTTCTACAGAAATGAGTTATGAACAATGCAAGACAATTTTGAAGCTCCAAAACATTAAATTCAAGAAACTGGTGTTCTGCATACTCACATATTCAATTGATTTGTAAAAATATGGTTCATAAGCTATATCTCTTATTTTTTTTTTTTTTTTGCTTACAAATGAACAATTTTCTTATAATACCATCATGATTGTTCCCAATTAGATTCTTTTAGCTTTTGAGGAAAAAATCTCTCCCAAAACCAAAATTTTGATAAAAGTAAGAAAAGCTTTCGGAATGCTCAATAAGTTTGTGATTTTTCCTATAAACTTGCATTTTCTCTGTACTATTGATGTTGCTCTGTGATATATTTTTGTCATGGAGCATATGTACAACAGTGTAATGCTACAAGTAGATTCATGTGAAATGCATCAAAACAAGTGATGTAATACACCAACTTCTGACGAAGGGTCATTTGATTGTAAGCATGCCAAAAAGAGTATAAGGGAATATATCATTGACATTTGATATGTATACTTTACTCAAATAATTAATGTTTTAATAGCAGCAATACATAACTCATCACTATTGCATAGCTATTAGTTTTTAGTACCAAAAAACCTAGTCCGTTTGATGTGAATACATCCTCCCACAAAGTGTATAATTGTCAATAAGACATGGTCCACTCGTGCACCTCACATGCCCATGCGCAGAACAGTCATCTTATTCAAGGATGCCATGTTAATGGACGTGTGTTGAATCTGTGACCAGAGAAAATTTGCTAATATTGCTAGTGCTTCTTCACATTGCGGTCTTCTGTCAACAAATATTATATCTCGGTGTTAGATTTATCCTCTCCATATTTTATTTACATGCTAGTGACCCCCACTCCCTTTGTCCCAGTCAGATTGTACCAGTTACCGCTCACCAGCCACCGGTGATCTCATAACAATTGCAAATATTCGCCGGTCTCACTCAGATCCCTCATGGTACGGGGATAGGGAACAGACCGAGTTCCCCCCTCTTTCCACTCTACCATCACATCCTATGCTGGAATGAGAGTCCGCCCACTGGGTTCAGACTAGGGAAGGGGATTTGACTGGTATGTCCCCTTTCCTATCATCCCTATGAATCCTTACGAGATGTGGGGCCCTCCACCTCAAGGGAATTGATCCTTTATGGATCCTGGTTCCAGAGTAGAGATGATGCTGCAGATCTTGTACCGCCATCACCTGCTCATCATGTGGCATCAACCAGGAAGGCTGGAGGCATTGTATCATCTATACCATCCAGGAAAGATAAGTGGTATCATCTTTCCACTGGAACTTCTCATACACACAGAGCCACTACTCTCCATGATGAGCTATGGGCAGTGGCACACAGTGCAGCTATGTCACCATTGCCCCAGAGGGAGGGACATAGTGATGCCCAGCCACTCTCCTGTCCATAGTGTACTAGACGATGATGATGCCCTATCTATCCGCGTCGACTCCAATGAATTTGATGTGGAAGCAACTTCATTGACGCCTCCTATCAGTTCCACTAGCTCATCTCAGTAGGATGAGGAGGAGATCTGGTCCTTTGTTAAGGCGGTCGCCAAGTTTTTACTGCCTTGTATCCACGGACTTGTGCCTAAAACCACCAGGTGCATAGTCCATGAAAATTCTTCTATTTTGGAAAAGATCTCATGGGCTCAACACAACACGATCTCTTGCTTCTTCCTCATTCCTCCATGATTGAGGACATTCTCTCAAAGGTTCTCTAAAGGCCAATACATTGCTCGGCAACGTAGAGGATGGTCCGTTTCTCCCTCTACTTTGAGACCTATGGTCTCTGCCTTGAGCTACCAGGTACATTCCCCGAAGTGGCCTATTAAACCTCCCGACTTGGATGCTGTCTCGTCTCAAGTGGGTATTTCTATGGTAGCCTGGGCATGTCCTCTCATAAAAACAATTAGTCACCATAGCTTCTCAGGCCATCCTCTTCTCAGCTCCTTCATTCAGTATGCAGAAGGAGGCCTCAGTGAATCCAGCTGTGGTTTAGACTTCCCGGCATACACTTTCTGTTTCAATGGCTTTATCAGCGGAACTTCTGCACATCCGCCGTGATGTTGCTTTGGACTCATTGAACTGTAGCTCAGATCTTCTCAGGGCTGCTCCTTTGGAAGCCAAGACCCGCTTCAGAGGACTCATTCCTACCATGGCTTCCCAAGATCTGAAGGATCATCAACACAGATCCTTTACAACCACCCCTGGCCCATCGCAATTGGCCAGTCAGCGTGGTAATGCAAATCGCCTTAAGGGGCCATCTGCATAGTTCTTTAAACATATGCAGCCCCCTGTCCAACCCACAATCTCAATTTAAACCTCCTCCTCGACCGTCGGGTCCAAGGCACAGTTGCTGAAGACCCCAAGGAGGAAGTTCTCTAACCTTCCTTCGTTTCCTAGGGAAGGGGGGGGGCAGCCCTAGGGACTCGCACCCTCTCCTACCATCCATTCCTCGCCCAAACATCATCGTAGGTGCTCATTTAGGCCTCATTTCAGAGGCTTGGTCAAGCATCATGGACAATGGGTGGGTTCTTTCTATTGTTAGCAAGGGTTACTGAGTACAGTTTCAAGAACAACCCCATCTATCAAGGACCCCAATACTTCTTCACCTGGTGAAATTAAAGGAAGAAGTGCACACCCTTTTACAGAAAGGGGCAGGCAAGAGGATACTGAACAATAAGTCTCATGCATTATACTCCCAAATCTACCTGGTCACCAAGAAAAGTGGAAAGTCTCATCTCATAATCAATCATTCCCCCTTAAAGCGGTTTCTTCTTGTGGAACTTGTCAAGCTGGAGATAACATTCTCAATCCGGAAGCAATGTGTCCGTCAGATTGGGTAGTCTCCATAGACCTCCAGGATGCTTATTTGCACATCCCAATATTCCTCCACCTTGCAAATACATCCAGTCTTGCTTGGACCAGGACGTCTTCCAATTCCAGGTTCTGCCGTTAGGAATACGCTTCTGCACCTAAAGTTTTCACCCAAGTTATGGAAGTAGTAGCGGCATACCTATGATTACTGGGAACCCCGATCCTCTAGTACTTCAATGACTGGCTGATCCACAATGTTCAGGTACAGTCCCTCCATCAGGATCTGTTCCATTACTGGTCTACAGTAACTTGGTTGGTTACCCAACCTCGAGAAGTCAGAGCTAACTCCATCTCAGGACTTCCTCGTGAACCAGAACTTAGTCCAGGTCCCATGAGACCATATAGAACAAATCCTGACACTTCTAGAGGTGCTACGAGCAACGCTGCTGCAGATCTGGTTCCCTTAGGACATCTCCATATGCACTCTTTATTGTGTCTCCTTCTCGCAAGGTAGAAACCCCACAGAAATTCACTCTCAGCTCTGATTCTGTTAGGACCAGATTTTCATCACCACCTGCATCGGTGGATGAATTGGGACAGGTTTCTGACTGGGGTCCCCTTGCATGCACCCAACCCTACTCCTATCTGTTCACTGACGTATCAGATCCCGGTTGGGTGCTCATTTAGAACCAGAAGGTTTGATCCTCCAGGGTCATTGGACTCTGGATGAATCATCCCTCCACCTAAGTTTCACAGAGATATTTGCCCTCGATCAGTAATGGCTAGTACAAGTGTTAAAAACTGCATTTACTATAAGCGAATAAGAGGGCTCTTAAAGCAGGATTGGAAGAAAATATGTATGTAATATGAGAGGATATGACTATCAAGTATGGATAACAGATTTTTGACTGTACCTGTCAATCAGTCTATCTTTTCCTACCAGTGTCTTTCTCCAGCTGTTGATCATTTTAAAATGACCAGGCTAGTTCTAGGCAGGTTTGACAAATGATGATTTTGTAATCTGTAATCAAACACGGAAATTTCACATGCTGTTAAACTCTTTAGGTAGTAAGCTGTACTCAAGCACAAAAGTTTCACATGCTGATCAAGTATCTTTTTGTAGATATTAAATTCTTTTAGTAGTGTGCTGTACTCAAACACGGATATTGCACATACAGTACTGATAGAATACTTGTTTGTACTTATTAAACTTCTTTAGTAGTGAGCTGTATTCAAAACACTAAAGTTGCACATGCTGATTGAGTACTTTTAAGCTCTACTGGTCATAGACCAGGTGGGCTTATGGGATGGTCTGTTCTCTGTTGTACATCCATCTGTTAGCACAAGTTTGTTCTCACTACTTCTCCTAAACTACTTGGAGGATTGCCATGAAAGTTTACACACACATTCATCCCATGGTCTAGTTGGCCCTAAATGAAAATGGTGCAGCTCAGACAACCAATATATGGCCACTGCAGTGGCCATCTTGAAAATCTTGTTATCGCTATTCCACCTCAGTGGATGGTCATATCAACATGAGATTTTCACTAAAAGACTTCTTATGATGTTTAGTTGGTTCTAAATGAAAATGGTGCTGATCTGATATCCAATATGGCTGCCACAGCCATAAAAAGTGAAGATACTTATTAGATCAAAATACCTGTCCATTCCAAAATATGCAGATGTAGGTTAATACAAAAGGATGTTTGGAAATCCAGTTAATTATTTATAACAGAAAAACGTGTATTAGATTAGTTCTGCAATTGATGCCCTTTCCTTTCATCTGTGCATGCACAAACTTTGGTCCATTTCTGGAGATTATGGTCAAGCATGCCTGATGGAAAATTACTGATTTTTTTCAACATCAAGTCAGTGGTGGCACAAATCTGTAAAGTGAATGGCAGAATGAAGAAAGTGAAGGATGAAGTGGAATTTCTTGTTAAAAGGAGGATGATAATTCTAAAACAATGTCAGATGCTGGGTTAGATGAATCACCAAAGAAGAAACCAAATTCTGATGCATAGTTTCAGAAATCTATTTGGGGGTGCTTTGCATATCATCATAATACATAAAGGAGCAAAGTAGATGGGTGGATTCTTTCAAATATTGCTTTTCAGCATGATATAAAAAGTAGCTTAGTTATAAATATTGAAAACTGAAATTTATATTTTTCACATCTTCAGTCGCATCAGAATTTAGCTTTTCTCATGCTCAATTTAATCACAGACAATTTCTAATGTTCATGTTTTCATAGATTTTTGTGGTTGTAACAGTATTATTAATATTATTATTATTATTATTAATTTATATATTTATTTCCCCCCTCCCCCCCTCCCCCCCAGAGTATGCCATTTAGCAGGACAGTTAGCACAGGCACTCCAGCATCATCAACCAGAATTAGGCATTACTGATAAAGATGTGTTGTGTTTGCAGATAGCTGGGCTTTGTCATGATCTAGGTAAGATGTCCATTGTTTCTCACATTCATTTAAAAACCTTCACCTTGTGCCAATCCTATATTACTAATACATAGATGATAAATGTCAGCTATATTTAGAGATTAGTAGAGTGATCATATGCAGGAGTATGGTATACATAAATTTCCACAAGGGGTCAGATTTTAGTGGAAACAGGCTTGCATAGTTCCTGCCCATAAAGCCCTGACTCTCTGGTTGGGATTTCTCTATTCTACAGTGTTGAATATGATTGGCTTTATCTGTATTCCCAGAATTAAAGCATATTGGTCAAAACCAAAATGGTAGATTATCATAGATGGCCTGTGAAGGCAAGTAACCTAATTCAGTTAATGAGCAAAAATAAAGAAGTTTGTCATGGAAGGGAGATATATTGGTTTAGTGCTGTCTCTCTGTAAGTCCATCACATTTTCTTGTGAGCAAGATAGCTAAAAAATATTGAGCCAAACCAGACCTAATTTGATATATATATACCTTGTGTGGGTCCCAAAACATTTTTAGATTCTGGTGACTGTGACCTTATTTTTCAATTTTTTGCACATTTTTAAAAACTTTTTTGACTTGAAAAGTTCTGAAAACCTTTTAAGAACAATTAAGCAATAACTCTTGTGGTAGACTGAAAATTTGGTATGCTTATTTGTATTAATATATCGAGATGACCTGGTTATATTTTCAGGCCATTGTAGCAATTTTTCTATTTTTTTTCTTCAGATTTTTTAACTTTTGGGACTTAGGACTTTTGATAAAAACTTTGTTAGCACAGTTTAGCAACAATAATTTAAGGTAGGCAAATAAAATTTGACATGTATGTTTAAAGGCTTGATTTGAAAATAGCAATTTAGTTACATTTCTTTTACTTTTTTTTTAGACTTATTTTGTCCACATTGTTTTTACAAACAAATCTTTTTCTTTGGGTCCAAGATTTTATCCTCCTAGCCCCTCTTTTGCACAAATTTCTAACTTATCCTAATTTTTGTAATGCTAAAGCTTTCTGTATGCTACTTACATTCACAAATACTATTTCAATATAAAGAAAGGACTAAAATTCGGACCTTAAAAATCAAGGACTCACACTCCTAACAAAAGTTTATTTTATTCACCTTGCTAGTTTTTTCCTTTCCTTCTGTCAAGTACCAGTGCCACAGAATGATATTAATTGTTGGGTTCGGGGACATGTTTTTGCTTTAAAAAACAAATCCCTTCTATAGTGAACCTTAAATTTGAAAATTTCCTGTCAAAATAATGATAAACTTTCAACAGTATTAATTGCATCATGACAAATTTGTATTTATTCATAGACCAGAAGAGCTTATGTGATGGTCTGTTGTCCGTCTGTTCATTCATTAGTACAAGTTTCTTATCGCTACTTCTACTAAACTACCTGGAGGATTACCATGAAACTTTACACACACATTCATCCCACAGTCAAGTTGATCCATAAAAAACATGGTGCTGCTCAGACAGACAATATGGCTGCTACAGTGGCCATCTTGAAAATCTTGTTATTGCTACTCTTCCTGAATGGATTGTCATGTCAACATGGGGTTTTCACTGAAAGACTTATTACAATCTCTGGTTGGTCCTAAATGGAAAAGGTGCTGATTTGACATAGAATATGGCTCCCACAGCAGCCATCTTGAAAATCTTGTTATCACTACGTTTCCCGAACGGAAAGTCATACTGACATGGGGTTTTCACCAGCAGACCTCTTATGATGTCTAGTTGGCCAGTATGGAAATCTTGTTATCATTACTCTTTCAAAACGGAAGTTCACATCAATATGGGGTTTCCACCAGAAGGGGAGCTGCGGTAATTCAGTTGGTAGGGCATCGGGCTTGTAATCCAAGAGTTGCGGGTTTGATACCCACCCAGGCCAGCCCGGGTCAGTTGCCTTGGTGTGTCCTTGGGAAAGACACTTAGCTCCCATTTCCTCAGCATGATATAGCCAATGTTGTGTTAAAAGTGCAGTTATCAGAAATGAAAGTGGTGCCAATATGTTCACCACATCAATATTTTGAAAATATTGTCTTTGCTGAAGAATATCAGAGATGGTTTCAACATCCAGCAGTTAAAGGAAGAAATGGTCTTATCTTGAATTCCTGGAAATTCTTTCCAGTTAGTAGAGCATCTATCCCTTTCAGGAACTCTTGTTATATTAATGTCTTCAGTATTAACTATCAAGATTGGAGGTTTAGTGTACACTAAAGTTGAGGATCTTGTTAACATGCTAGAGATCTGATGTTTTTTTCTTTAATCTCCAGGTCATGGTCCTTTCTCCCATCTTTTTGATGGAATGTTTATTCCAGTGATGAGACAAGGCAAACAATGGCAGGTGAGATCGATTTTGTTTTGCAGCTTATGTAAAGGCTTAATTCAGTTTGGAATTATGTTTTCTGGTTTGTTTTGTTTTTGTTGTGTTGTGTGTGTGTGTGTGTGTGTGTGTGTGTGTGTGTGTGTGTGTGTGTGTGTGTGTGTGTGTGTGTGTGTGTGTGTGTGTGTGTGGACACAATTTTCACTTCCCAATTTAATAACAACCACAGGATACTTTAAGATAAATGTTACTAAAACTTAAATTACTATACTTTTACCCCAGCAAATACTGGGTCAGATTGTAGCAATTCTTTTCATGGCATTACAATTAATATCAGCTCATTGACAAATAAACTCCTCTGAATATTGATACATGTTCCATATTAGCTTCAGTATCTAAATTCCAAGCAAGAGTTTAATGGTCATACATATATATTGATTAACAAAAGTAGGCCACATTGACCTACTTTTGAGTGCCAGTGGGTATTGTATTCTCATATGTGTAAGGGACATACAGAGTTACCTTGTCCATCCCACCTTGTATCCCTTCATCTAGCAGCCATCCTTCCCAGCTTGGTTGGATTTTGTGTTTAAGTCATTTTTCTAAGCACTGTTGTTTGCAGGGTCATGCACCTTTGTATGTGAATGTGTCTTTAGTGAGTACAATACCCTCCTATCCAAAGTTTGTCTTTTGAAATATATATTCTATTTCATTGACTTTGGTTAAGTTTTGCATTTAGGTCTGTATGACATGGAATTAACATAATACACCTCTCCCTCGATAACTCAAGCACAACAGTGTCAAAAAACATAGACCGCACTATAAGCAAGGGCGTGAGTTACTGAGGGACCTCAAAAAAATTAAGAAGGAGATACCATCCCCACTGGTCATCAATAAAACCCGGGGGGGGGGTATTGTGTCTCTTTAATGGCTGAATATTTGTTTATAATCGCATTGGGAATAATTGTCAATGACCTGACACCTGATAGTGACAGCTAGCTCTTACACAGGTAAGATTTGCATACCTTTTAACTTTTCTTTTATTCCACCCTCTTTATTTGATTTGATTCAAAAAACTTAATTAACATGATTATACCAAGCAGGTCTGCTTTTAATTGAGTGTAACAATACAACTAATACTTCCACAAGTTGGAGATTAAAACACGGTCAGCATTTAATAAGGTTCTCGCAGAAACGATCGTGGGCATAGCTGTGACAGTAGATTGACATTTTTCACGTTTGAATACAATAGAGCATATTGCATTGATGATAATTACATGGAAACCGAATTAAAAAATAGAACTAAAACACGAATTTCACTTGACAAAACTTATTTAATTGGTATTTATTGATTAAAGTGTTGCCACCAGTAGGCATTAGTGGCATTTTCATTGGTCAATTTTTTTTCGAATATTGTTATTTAAAGTGTACTGAGAATGTCGCTTGGAAGGAAAATTTAACAAAATATATGACCGTTTTCGACAATAAAACGACCCGTACAGATAAATCTCACCAATTCACATGAGCTGCTCATAAGCTTCATATGAGAACCTTGTTAGAAACGAATGCAAATTGGGTAGATTTTGCAAGCTCATGTGTGCAGTTTGTTAGATCTTGTGAGCAATGGAAAAACTAACAAAATTTTCTCATGTGCAGATTTTGCTCACGTGAGAATTTGAATGTTCACATGAGAATGTATGACTTAGAAAACATTCTTTCCCCTTACATCTTACTATGTTTGAAAATAAGGCAGAGTTCTAATTTCTCACGGGAGAAATTTGGACTTCGATTCTGATCAGACACATTTTAGATTTGATCTAAGTTGGTTTTTCTCATGTGAGTTAGAGACCCATCCCATTCTTCCAGCATTCTATAAAGAATTATGCTTCAAGAATTTTGCTTTCAAAAACCAAATCAAATAATAAAAGATAAGATTAAATGTGGTTTTCCGCGACTGAGACCTAATCCGGTATGGAGAAAATAACGCAGGTTATTTCCCTTATTTACAGTCTGGAGACTGGTTTACTGATCACAAAATCTGCAAATAATTTTTTGAAGGCAATAAAACACAACTACTATGATAGCCTCGCTTTCAAAAAGGCGCTATTTTTAAAATTAATTTGAACTGTCCAATTAAGCTCATTAATTCGGGAAATTTCATTGCAAGCAATACCAATACATGTGCATCAACTGATCATAGAAACCAGGAGATAATTTAAAATCATGGAATTATCATCTTGGTGAGTAAAATCAAGACCGTATTGCATTATGCCTGTTATGGGAACCGCAGTTTGGCTGCCGCTTTCGCAGCTTTGACCCACGATTTAATACGTCAAATAAGATGACCTTGTAATCTTGCTCCTAACAGTAACAATCATTGAGACGATCAATTTTCAGATCATTATTATTTGCTGCTGCGTCTGCCAAACTGCAGTTCTAGATGCAGTGTTGTCAGTTATCGAGAATAGTATGACGAGATTAGTATCCTTGATCAACCATGGATCGTGCCCTAAATGTTAATTTTAACGCTTATATTATAATATTGTGAGAAACTATTGAAATTGCCATAGAAAGTGTTCAACTATATCTGCTTAATTTATTCATAAACTCTCCAAATTCTTTGCGAGCTACCGTGTTTCCGAGCGTGTCTAAATGTGTCTATTTCCGGAAGGACATCTGTGGTTCGTGCCCCTGAAATAAAGGCTATGTGATGTCAGATTGCAATGTGACAATTAGGTCAATGTTTACTCTACAAATCGATCATGTATGATGTCCCTGTATTATTAATATTTGCATATGCAATACAAATCATTTCTTTCAAACGCATATCGACTGCAATAAAACACTTATAAATAATGATGGCAAAAATATAAAAGAAAAAGAAATATGATACATTTTTTAATTTTTTTTTTCAATCTGTCTGATAAAATTATCATATTTAAAGATTAGACCAACAAGTTGTTCTCCACCTTTTTTTTTTTTACTGGTCCACCACCAGAAAAAAAAAAAAAAGGTGGAGAACAACTTGTTAGTCTAATTTAAAGATACTGTAAAGTTTTGAAAGATTTTTTGTTCATGCTATTTGATAACAAAGATTTTTTTCCCTCGGCCCCCTCTGCCCCCAAAGAAAACAAACAAATATGCGTGTTTCCGGTCATCCAATCGTCCCTGTTTCACGTTGCAAACCCTAGCACCCCCCCCCCCCCCCCCCGAAATAAAAAAAATTATTAAAAAAAATCACCTTGCAAAAATTGATTTGTGCATCTGAGCCGGTTTTACCCAGTACTTTGAAGTCCTTTAAATTTTATTTGATTTATATATAATGTTTTTTAAAAAAAAATTTATATTTTTTTATTATAAAAATAAATCAAATTGCCAAAATTGATTTTTGCATCTAATTGAGCCGGTTTTGCCTGGTACTTTGAAGCGCTTTAAATATTATTTGATTTATATATAATGTTTAAAAAATAAATTTAAAACCAGTGCAATAGGAAACACATATTTTTTTTTTTTTTTTTTTGCCTTACAATAAAATATTTCGATGAAAAATTTTATACTATATAGTTTTTCATTGGATTTATTTTTTCTAACATGATATAAGCAGTGCATGTTATAATGACCAAAGTTTTACATTGCCTTTGTGGCTAAAAAAATCTCTGTCATGGGTTTCCCGCTAATCAAAAGGTAAAGAAAACCAACATGTAAACAGTGGCCCTGGCTTGAATGGCTAACACTCACGCCTGGGCCACAAAGTGTATGGCATGAGTAAAATTTGCCATTTTAATTGTGTTTTTTCAATTTGATTTGTTTTAAGTATTCAAACATGTCTTAATCAGCACTTACTGTCACTGTCAACGAATGCTAGTGACCCAGCTGATTACGTCAGGATCTCAAAACAAGAGTGTGAGGTCATGAGAAACATGGTGCACAAATCAAGGATAGACATGAAGTTCGGACGGTTGACGATAAATTACATGCAAGCTTGTTAATCTAATTTCTGTTTTTGTTAGGGACTGTTTTTCTTCTAGCATATGAAATTCTACAATTGTCTTGATGCAGTGAAGTTTGAATTTTAACTGAGGCAAGTTCAGAAGTCATATACATGTAGATATGTTTCAAATTTTTATACTTTTAATTTTTCAAAGAATATGGCAGTGGATCTATTTCAAAGGTTTTAAGGTGTAATCCTTATTCCTTTTTTTTTAAATTTCTTTTTTTGTTTAAAGATGTAAAGTACCAAACGTTTGACAGATATGATGTTGCAGCTTTCAAACTGTATGGTCATGAATAACACTTACAGATGTTTTTCTAAGACTTGTGAAGTGATTTTCGAATGTTGAATTTTTAAAAAATGCCTTTTGCCAAACAGGTAAATACATGTAGTCACATTTGTTGTCCAGGTTACATAGTACTTGTTGTTGCATGTAATCTATTTCAGTGGATGGTAGTTGAATCGTACAAGAAGCAGGGAAGGATTTAGGATTTTATTCTGAGAGGATTTGTTTAGAAGAGGTGGTTCAGTGTAATTCAAATGGCCCACATTCTTGTTTTTCACCTAATAGTGTATGATTTTAACAGATATGGGGGAACCTTTAACCATATGACAACATCCCCCCCCAAAAAAATAGATTTCTATATGGAAGTGAAGTAAAAAGTCTAAACCGATACAGAAAAAAAAGTGAAGATTTCCCACATATTCAAGAAAGCGGCTGTGAGAGATTCCTTGTGACTGAAGAGCTTGCCTTTCTGTGTACCACATATTCGAGAAAGCGGCTGTGAAAGATTCCTTAGACTGAAGAGCTTGCCTTTCTGTGTATCAGCCTGAATTTTTTGGAATCTTTCGTTAATAATACATTGGATATGATCTAGATCATACATCCACTGTCTCCTTAATTTGCTCCATGTGCAACAATTTTGCAAGGAACGCAGTATGCTTAATTTAAAAAAGACAACGTAACAGCTAATGAAATATATTTTGTGTACAGAGTGTTTTACAAAAGAAATTGAACAGAATATCAGTACATTATAGTACTCTATTGAGAGGTTTCATTTTAACAAACTTTTAAATGTTTTGATAGAAACTACTGATATATTGCACAAGTGTACAAAATAATGTTTAACTTTGATAAATACAGTTTTAAGCAATTATGATAAATATTGTTTCAAACAATTATGAATTTGTATTAATTCCTTTCCACTTCATTTCCTTTGATTTATTCAGATTTTAGGGGTCCCCAGTGAAATTGTATGATTAACAGCAAACAAGCTGGAGTATGTGTAATGAGTTCTAGAAAGTTTGCATATGTAAAACAAGATACATGGCTCAGAATTACGATTTTTTTCACTTACCCACAGGATCACCAAAATAATATTTTTATTGATCCTGTCTAAATTTCACTGACCTTGCTAAAATCAAACAGAAGCCAGTTCAGTTTCTAATTCAACATTTATTATTCATTAACATCAACTCAAAACAATAACTGTATTTCACCAACAACACAGTCTCTCCTGTGTTACACTTTAGCTATTAGTGTCCATTTTCCCAGCATTTCTGGTACTTTCTTAGTCTCGTATGTTCATCATACTAAATGTTTTATTATAGGAACTTGGTTCTTTTTCATTCTTGTCAAAAATATTTATCAAATACAAATCAAATCGTTGTCATTTTTTTTTCTCCTATTGCTCATCGGATTGAGTGGGCAATCCATATTCCATGATGTGTGTACTGTATGGATGTACCAATGAACCAACAAAATAAATATTAAATATGTATTGTTTTAATATGCATCAGGTTGGTAACTGTGCCAATAAAGTCCATAGTTTTGTGCCCCCCCCCCCCACCCCCCCCCCCCGTCTTGTATATCTAAGAGGATTCACATGCAATATTTTCTTCAGTTAACTGACTTGGTTGTATATTGCATGATATGGTAAATATCACAATGGCACTTTGTGGACCTCGCAGGGTTTCACTGTACAACAATAAATTCACTATTTTTTGTGGTGTACCAATTGTCATGGATTTCATGGTTGCCATGAACCATAAATGTAAAGACCAGCTAACAAACAATGGTCATTCAGTAAAACATGTGGCCTCATAACAAATCAATGAATTTAAGTGCCTATGAAAATGTCATTTTTTGAAACACCAAAAACTTGATACCCACGCAAATAAATGAATTCACACTATTTTAGAAACACAATGGTGAATGCTTCCACATCACCTACTTTTTGACTGAACTGATTTTGCAAGCTATACGATGCATTACTTATGTTTAGCTCAGATATTGGAGTTACAGTGACTACATTGTTGTCTGCTTTTATACCACTGAATAATGTAATGACATTTTCCTGCATTTAACTGACCCACAGCCTTGGTTGTGCTGACTAAACTGAAAATGAAACATGATTAAATAATGACATATAATTGCAATCTTTTTGTGGAGATTTTTCTAATTCATGTGGACTTTTTAGCATGCATATATTAAATATATGAACAGAATGTGTGTTTCTTATTGTTGGAAAATGTACAAATATTTTGTATTTAAAATTTTCACAATGTTGCAGAAGGGTGGGTGTGAGAGTAGGCATGTTCTCAGACCTGAGAGATAATCAGTGATTGCAAATTCAAGTAATGGAGGCTGAGTTGAGTCAGCTAGTTTTAGTACTAGACTCCTAAATTTGGTATCCATTACAGATCTACATGCAAGTACCATACATGGTTCATACAAGTTTTGAAAAAGCCACTGAATTTGTCTGGTCTTGACAAAACCCTTGAAAATTATAAAAAGTGGAAAAGTCCTGAAAAGTCCTTAAATATGCATTGACAGCCATTGAAAAGTCCTTGAATTTCACTAATATTGATGTATTTCATCTTTACCTATTTAATTATTGGATGGAAAACTGAGCATTAACAATCATTCTAATCCTTTATTTTATCACACATTATGTTTATTTGGATACTTTCAGTATTATCCCTTGTCTTATGGCAAGACTGATATGTTTTTACCCTAAGCATAGTTTAGGTATTACCATTGGTAAACCAGTGAGTGCCAATGGTAGAGGAAGCAGGGACCTGTATGTTGACTTCATTATTTGCTTTCATGAAGAGGAAATGTGTGTTCAATCACAAATGGATCACGGTTCCCAACTACTCATGGATTAGAGATGACAAAAGGGGATAAGTGTTTGGCAATGTGTGTTTTGTGTAATAAGTTAATAGATTTGGGGGAAATGTACCTCGCATATGAGAAGTATGAAAACACGAATCATTAGCAAACACATTGGAATCCTCCGAATAGTAATTGATGCCTTCTTTTTTGAAGACAGATTCTGAGAAAAATTATATCAGTTAGCTATAAATCCCCCTTCCCCTTCTGATGCAGCTGGTGGATCAAGACCAGCTGTATATGAGACAGATTTCCATCCCAAGCAATCACAGTTAAAGCTGACAGCCTCAGCTAGAAGGCATAAGCCACAGGACAACTAACATTTACCGTTCAGTCAAACTATCTTAGGAAAAGATGTAGAGAAAAGGCAATGGAATTAAATAATCTGGAAGAAAAATATAATGATATGGTAGAATCCCTGAAGAAGTCAAATGTACAGATTGGACATGGCTTAGAAGATAGAATACAATAATTTGACGAATTTTCACATGCAACTGGAAAATTAGTAATGACACTAAGTTTGGTTGGCAGTGCATTTATTGTATATATACATGTATGTTGATGTTTATATTTCAAGGCAAACTTTTCACACTCTATTTTGTAATTTTAAAGAGTCACTTATAAACACAGTAAAAGAGGTTTCAGAATTCAACTTTAAAAGTCAGCTATTAAGTTAATTTAGGCAAGCCCTTTAAAAGTTAAGCCCTTGAAAAGTCCTTAAATTTTGTCCTGAGATTTCTATATGAACCGTGTGTAAGCTCTGCTATCTTCTGAAAAGTAGTGTGTATTCAATAAAGAAAGAATTATATGGTAAATTCATAACATCTGTTTACTACATGGTCCATTAGTTTGTAAAGCTGTTTTAGAGAGGTAGTTTGCCATATAAAAAGTAAGCAACAGTAACTTCATTCTCTTGAAAGATAACATGACAATTGATCAGAAAATGAACATTGCTCTAAGAATTCCATCCCTATTCACATTTATTCCAAACATTTTCGTTCCCACAAATCACTAAATATAAATTTTTGGAATATAAATAGTCTTTATTTCACAGTTTAAAGATTTATCCCAGATTTTACCAACAAGTCTTAAAGTTTAAGTCTTGGCTATTCTTAAGTTAAGTGAGATTCAGATTTTATCCAATCAGATAGGTGGGATTAGTCTTAAGTGTAATTCTGGACTTGAGTGCTGGGCTGAACACTCATGTCACAGTCTGTGTTTTTGGTTGGCATTTTGGAAATTCATAGACAGAGCAGGACATTTCATAGAATCTATCTGCCTTTTTCCCAGAGAGTGCAAAAACAGTACTAATAGTCTTGTTGACGGCAGTGCTTTATTTATTGTTAATATTAACATCCTATTTTTGTATTTTACAGTCAAATTGCTGGGTTTTAGTCTTAAGTGTAAGTCTGAACTTAAGTTCTGGTGGTGAAATCTAAACCTGAACACTCATTTCACAGTCAGTGTTGTTGGCTGCCATTTTAGAAATTCATAGACTGAGCAGTTCGTTTAATCTGCCTTTTTCCCAAACAGTGCAAAAACAGTTCTAATATTCCTTTTGAAGGCAGTCCTACATTTATTTTTATTATAAACTCTCTATTTTTGTATTTTACAGCATGAAGATGCTTCTGTGGAGATGTTTGAGTACTTGATCGAAGATAACAGTATACGCCCAGCCTTTCAAGAATATGGCCTGGATAGGCAAGACATCACTTTTATCAAGGAACAGATTGCTGGTCCCTGCAAGAAGCCAAAAGATAAGGTAAGAAATACCATGTTTTGTATTTTTATACCCCAACCACATCTTTGGAGGGGCAGCCATGTTGTGGTGCCCATGTAAATCAATAACGTCACGTCCTATCACGAATTTAATTTCCACTCAGTAACTTTAGAAGGACTGCATGGATTCAAACCAAATTTAGTATAAGGCTTAACATTGAGAAGATCTATGTCAAGTCCAATTTTTGATATTTATTGACAAAGGCCCTTGTCTGACTTAGAAAAATACCATTTCATTGCATCATATAGGTGTGGGCATCATTGACACATATTTTGTTTGTACAAGAATATTTTTTTTAATGAGTAATGAATGCATATACAGTGTCAACTATTTGTAAGAAGAGTCTAGAGACTAATGTTCATTCTAAAAAGAATTGGTCTAAAACTAGTGAATATGCAGCTCATTTTATGATTTAGAACCAGATCAGTCTAAATCCAAGTTCTTTATGAATTTGTTTCATTGTATTAGTATCAATAAGTATTAATGCAGCTTGCTGTAACTCTCTTGGTTTTTGTAACTTCTTACAATTCTGTTGATCTAGTAACTTCTTGCAACTCTGTTGATGTAGTAAGCGATTTGTTAAAACTGTTCATCTAATAAGTAACTTCTAAGTAACAAGTCTGTTGATTTAGTAACCAACTTGTTACAGCTGTGCTGATTTAGTAAGCAATTTGTTATAACTGTTGATCTAGTATCTTCTTACAACTCTGTTGATCTAGTTAGTAACTAATTCTTACAACTCTGTTGATCTATTAACTTGTTACACCACTGTTGATTGAGTAACTTGTTGCAACTCTGCTGATCTAGTAAGCAACTTATTTTAACTTTGTTGATCTACTAGCTTCTTACATCTCTGTTCACCAAGTAAGCAACTTGTTACAACTCTGTTGATTTAGTAATTTCTTTCAACAGTTAATGTAGCAAAAACAACTTTTTACAACTCTGTTAACCTAGTAAGTAACTTGTTACAAGTCTTCATCATGTAAGTAGCTTGTTACAACTCTGTTGATCTAGGAACTAACTTAACAAGAGTTGGGTGTTTTTCTTTTGAATTATGCATTTGTACCTAAGTTTTTTTATCCTTTTTATGTGAGTAATAGCAGTCAGGATTTTATTTATATATATGTAATAATACTATGAATTCATTTTAATACATGGCATTCCAATTTGTGTCCATTTTGTGGTTGCTGCAAGTCAAAAATTGAAATGCTCAGTGTTAAATGTCTTTGCCTTAAATGTAATTTCTGTCTAAGCCATATCCAAAGGTTTAAGTTGTGACAAATTTATGTGCACGAAAATTCTTTAAAAAAAAATATTGATGATTGCTTTTAATGAACTTGAAATATTGAAAAACCAATGAAACTGAATATGTATCAGAACCCAGTTTTCATAATAAAGCATGTAAATTTGTTAGTTCTCATATTGTTAAAAGACTCCAGTATAATTAAACCCTTCTTCTTTTCTTTCCAAGCACAAGAGATAAGAATTTAAAAAGTGCATGTATTACACACCTTGTTTCCATCTTACTGAAGATTTTAATATCATTTTATGTGAGGACCAAGTTGAAACCTTCCTAATTTTCCCCTTTCATCTAAAACAATAAATAAAAACTAAACTATTCTTTATAATCTTTATATTAAAATATTTTGGAGAATTATTAACTGACAGATGCTATTTTTATACCAGATAGTGCAGTAAAACTGGGATAACTGAAACATCAATCATTCAAATCACTCAGTATGACTTGAATGATTTGTTCATTCCCTTGGTAAAGCAATATTGTTTATATACATTGATACTCAAAAAAAAATATTTAATTTAAAAATTTGATCCTGCACCACTTCAAGTTATCAGTGTTTTATTTTATTGATATTGCTATGTCAAAATCTTTACAGGAGTGGCCGTATGAGGGTAGGAGCAGTGTCAAAAGTTTCCTGTATGAGGTTTGTACTATATACGTAGACTCTTTTCATCTTATCTCTACCAGTCAATCTAGGTGAAAACATACCAGTGTAGTTTACTCAATTCCTATTCCTTTTTCCAATCTTAGGAGTTTCACCCTCAATAATTACTGGTCATTTCAAGTTCAGAAGCCTAGGTGAATATCAATACAATGATGCTTTTGAATTATACATGTTTCAAATTTAATACAATTATTGTCATTTATGCATTACAGTCGTCCTTGAAGCTGTACAACGCTACCAGGATAACTAACGCATGAATTATCTCTTCACATGAATGGACAGCTATGTATAATTGATCATCAGAAGGGGTGATATTTATAATAAAATTAGGATACATTTTATTGCTTTGAAGGGTATATCTTCTAAAAAAATTATGCCGTCTATTTTTATTTTTTTTAAACTTTACCTTTAGTTGGCATCCTATAGCCACTTTGTGCTGAGGTGCCATAAAAAGCTACTGCATACATACATACATACATACATACATACATACATACATACATACATACATACATACATACATACATACATACATACATACATACATACATACATACATACATACATACATACATACATACATTTGAATGGCAGTAATACACCACCTGCTACTATTGCATTTGCTTTTCTTTTCCAGGGTTCTTAGTTCCAGTCCAAGCTAATTATTCCCTCCTCCAGTTAGTACTAGAGGGCCAGAATTTAAAAAACATGATCCCAGTCTGACTCTTTAGTCATAGCCAACATAAAGAATACCTCCCTCTTTTTTCTTTGTACTCGTGTGAAGTACTCATGTGCTATATTGCTCATCAAAATTCGCCTTCTTTGTCATCTTTAAACATCTTTTAGGCCAATCACTTACCTTTTTGTGTCAATTGAGTGTTTATCACCTCAGTCATTGCTTTATTTGAGTGTTTTCTGTGTTCCTTTTGTTAATTTTGAAGGGTTTTGTGCCTTTGCTTATGAAGCTGTGCTTCAGTAAAGAGCAATCCAACAGTGGCAGGTAAGTATTATAAAATTAAAATTAGTTTTACCTTTCCAAAAAGCTACATTTTATTGCTGAATGGAGATAGATGGATTCAGTCAAACCTGTGTTAAACAGCTACCTGAGAAAGAAAAACTGACCAACTTGTGTTAAGCAATCATCTATGGGAAGTAAAAGACTGGCCTTTAAAGACAGGTGACTGCTCAATACATGATTAATTCTTCTATAATTTGGTAATAGGGGACTCTTGAAAATGACTGTTTAAGGCATGTCATTGCTTAGAAAGAGGTGGCATTTAAGGCAGGTTTGATTGTTGATATTTACATAGAATGATTGATAGATACTGTATATCACAATATTTTAGCTTCATTAAATATGTGTAAATCTTTATTTATGGCCCCTCTCGATGAATTCATTTGACCCCTACAGTAATCACATCCATCTGTTAGTTTTTTTTTCCATCAGTATCTCCTTCAACAGTTTGATTTCAGCGAGATAACTTTACTGGGAAATGTTGAATGTTACCCAAAGTTGGTATGCAACTTTTTATTGAGGAGACCTCAAAAGTGTACAATTACCAGCATTCATTGTTCTCATTTACAGGAATTATGGCCGTTGATTGAATATCCCCACACTTTCATTTTTACAGCTTAACTTTTCCCAAGGATTAATGGACTTCAACCAGATTTGGCATGCTGTTCTATATTGATGTGACCTTGAATGAGTTCTGTTTCAGCATTTCACAACATTATTTACATGAGTTATGCCCCCTGATTGCCTGTCCTCCTATTTGATTTAAACAGCATAGCTTTACAAAGGTTTGTTTGATTTCAACCATATCTGGTATGCAGTTTTATATTGCTGAAACCTTGAATGAGTGTGATTTCTAGCATTCCATGACATTGATAGGAGTTATGGTCCCTGATTGCCCACCCTACTGTCATTGGTTCCTGCAGCCTAACTTTACCATGGTATGTTGGATTTCGACCAAATTTGATCTGTAGCTTTGTATTGATAAGACCTTGAATGAGTTTGATTACCAGCATTCCAAGACATCACTGACAGAGTTACACACCCTGATTGCTTATCCTTCTGATTTCAGACAAATTTGATATGCAGCTTTATACTGATAAAGCCTTGAATGAGATTGGTTAGAAGCATTCCATTACATCATTTCCAGGAGTTTTCCCCCTTCCCCTCATTGGCCGTCCTGCTGACTTTGTTCTTCAATGGCCTAACTGAATATTTTTGCTAATTTGTTAAAATGTATTCACTACTATGATGTAACTAGAGCTATTAGCAATAGTTGCATCACAAAGATGGCTTCTGTAGCCTATCGTTAACAAGGGTTATTGGATTTCAACCAAATTTTTTATATGGCTTTGCATTGATGAGACCTTAAACAAGTTTGATTTCCAGTATTCCAAAACATTATTTACAGGAGTTATGCCCCCTGATTGTCTATCCTCTTGACTTGGTGTTTCTGCAGCACTACTTTACCAAGGACTGTTGGATTTCAGCTAAATTTGGCAGGGACCTTTATATTGATGAGACTTGGAATGAGTTTAATTTCCAGTATTCCACTTTATCATTTACAAGAATTATGTGCCCTGATTGCAGATTTATTTGTTTAAGGCCTTGGCAAGCATATTGTTGTGAGCAGGGGTCTTTGTGGTGCACCCATTGCAAATAGGTTGTAAATGAAGTGAAATGTGATTGCTTTATAATGGCCCAAATGGATTCTAAAACCAAACATAATTGAGTAAAGTGAGAAAAGGTCATGGGTGAGAAAGCCACAGGTGAGAAAGGATTTGCATATGTCTTGCCTTACTTTTTACCCAATTTTACTGATTTTTTTGCAGTTTAGGGGAAAAATTTGAATTTAAAGTTGGTGTTAAAAGTTTGCTTTATGTAAACAACGGGTCAAAGTTTGTGTTTCAGATTTTGTTTAATGCTTTTAGGAAAGATCTGTGCATTTGAATTTCACTTCTGTATTTTAAAGAACATATTGTGTCTGACTTCATTGAATACTTTTTATTACCCGATTTTACTGATTTTTGGGCAATTTATGTGGAAAAATTTTAGGTTAAAGTTTGTGTTTAAGGTGTATATATTGGTTGTAGGTATGAACTTTGCATTTCAATTTTACTTAAGTTTCTTAAATTCCATGTGTCTGACCTTTTTTAATCATTTTTTTAACCCAATATTACTGATTGGGGAATGTTTTGGTTATATACCTAGCAGGAACTGTGCATTTCAATTTCACTTCTGTGTATTGATTAGCATTTAGTTAGTTTTTCATACAATTTTTATTTATTATTATTACAATTTATATGGAAAAGTATGAGATTAAGTTGGCTCTATCTGGTCAAAGTTTTAAAGTCCTCTTTCTTTTTATCTTGAGGTCAACATTTTTATTTGCTTTCAGAATACGCAAACCATTTTCGTATGATCAACAATAAATGTAAAAAGGGCATTTAATGTTAACCTCATCGGTTGGCCCTTCTCTCCATCATACTTTGGTATAGTTTGCATTACTTTTAAATCACTTGTCAGGTACTCTCACTTATAGGGTCTTTCACACTTAAGATATTTTTTTTTACCATGGGCATAGGATCAGTATGTCATCAGCAATCTCATTTGCAGCTGGCAGCCTGCTCAGAAACCTTCTACTTTCACAAATGTTAACATTGTAGCCATCTTATACAACACTGTAACACTTTTTGTTATGATGTTGCATTGACTTAGCCTTGTACTTTTAATTTTGAACCAGATGCCTCAAAAGTTGATGAGAAAGCCATGTCATACAAGGTAGTCATGCGGCTTTGTCTGTGGATCAATTATATTGAGTATTATGTCATTACATTAAACTTAGGTCACTGTGACTTATATTTCACACATCAATGACTTTGAACTCCACTTTCTAATGTCAGTTCCTCAAGCAGTCATACTGGTTAGGTTAAGTGACCTTGTGTGGATTCTTTGTGGTATATATGTATGACACCATCATTCCCAGAGTAGGTCATTGTGACCTATATTTCATGCTTCATAAACTGTTTTTAAGATTGTTTGTTTGGGATCAATGTGTTGTGCACTGTTGACTTTACAGGTACATGTATGTGCAGGGCTCGAATTTAACACTTGCATACCTGCAAAATTTGACTTAATTGTGGAAAATCTGAATAGAGAATTAAGATTTAAGACTTGCATCTTTTTGTTCATGTTCTATTTTCCAATGGTGTACAGCAAATCATTAATAAGACTCCTTAAAGTACATAAATACTTCAGCAAAAAACACATGCATACTGCCAAAGCGTAAAACTAAGCTTGTTTTGGCATCAATTCCTTTTCAGTGTGATAAGCTGTATAGCATGTAGCCTGACACCGTGACCATACATGTACCTTCTATAGCATGTAGTCTGACACTGTGACCATACATGTACCTTCTATAGCATTTAGCCTGACACTGTGACCATACAAGTACCTTCTATAGCATGTAGCCTGATACTGTGACCATACATGTACCTTCTATAGCATGTAGCCTGATACTGTGACCATACATGTACCTTCTATAGCATGTAGCCTGATACTGTGACCATACATGTACCTTCTATAGCATGTAGCCTGATACTGTGACCATACATGTACCTTCTATAGCATGTAGCCTGACACTGTGATCATACATGTACCTTCTATAGCATGTAGCCGGACACTGTGACCATACATGTACCTTCTATAGCATGTAGCCTGACACTGCGACCATACATGTACCTTCTATAGCATGTAGCCTGATACTGCGACCATACATGTACCTTCTATAGCATGTAGCCGGACACTGTGACCATACATGTACCTTCTATAGCATGTAGGCTGACACTGTGACCATACATGTACCTTCTATAGCATGTAGCCTGACACTGTGACCATACATGTACCTTCCATAGCATGTAGCCTGACACTGTGACCATACATGTACCTTCCATAGCATGTAGCCTGACACTGTGACCATACATGTACCTAATAAGACACAGTGGACTGGGCACAACCATTATGTTTTCAAGGGGAGGCATTATCTTTATTTAAGTAAAGTCTTTTTTTTTGTCTCCTCTGATGACTTGCTCTGCTTTTATTTATTGTAGAATGGCTGATTACAAATTATTTGTCACATTATTATGACTCTCCCCTTCAAATGAAATTGTTGTCTAATATGTTCTAGAACCACTACTGAAACTGCAAGACAATAAAATATCATGCTATTTTCAATCACCACTGATTGATACTTACTGATGCTTGATGCTTACTGTGTTATAAATTATATTTTAACCTAGATATTGATACACTGTGTACCTGAAGTCAGAAATGTTGAGAAAGATTACCAGTTATTTTGTGCCAAAAAGCAGAGAAAAAAGCAAATGTATCAGGATTAGATTATTTAGAAACTGTTGAAAGCAAACTCAATGTTCATGCTCTGATCAGTCAAGTTCTTTTGTGCTGCAGGTGATGCTGAATAAAATCCCCCAAAACAATCACATAAAGCAAATGGCCTGATCACAATGATACTGATACATTGCCTCAGTATGGAAGTCATTAACTCAGAGTGCTAAGAGAAATTGTACTTATAGATAGTGCAAACTGTGACATAGAAAAGGCACAGAATAATCTGAATGATTTTAAATTATATGTATCAAGAAACCATCACTTTTCACCAATTTATCCACTAGCAGTTCAGCTGTACATATAGTCATTTTTTAAATTAAACAATAATAAAATAATCTTTTTTTGATATCTTAAAATGATAATAAAAATTCCTTCTTATTCCGAAAATTCTGGATTACAGTATAGTTGATAACAGTCACTGGTAAAAAATGTAATGCCAGTAGAAATTGGATTTTGCAAATAGTAAAAAAAAGTTCAATTTGAGCCCTGATATGTCTGTTTATCAATGATGAGTAGTAATCATGTAAATCACTAATTAGAGAGTGCTTTATTTATATTACTCCATTCACCTGCTTCTATTATTTGCTGAAATTCCAATGCAAAATACTCAATCAATATTAATTGTGCCCCAAAAGGCAAGCTATTCTCTCAGCAGGGTTTTATCATACTAAACCTTTATTATGAAAAAAGTTTAAAAATAATCGCCAAACAAGCTAGGATCCTTCCTTAGAAAATGGAGCAATTTGGTCTTTATCAGATGCTGCTGGTTGCCATTGGTGTAAGAGCAAGCTATGCTCTCTTCTGACAGTTCTTTTTAATGATTAGCCTGGGATATGGGCCTTCCAAACACATGATGATTATGGATTTAAGAAAATGACACAGAGTTTCAATATGATATATTTATTTTTATACATGCAATTATTTGATCAGTTAGAGTGTATAATTACTATTATGTGACAATTACGTATTTTATGTATAATAAGGCTTGTATTATTATGTGGTTTGTCAATTTCTTTGTTCACATGCTGCTCCCCATCGCCAACACATATACACTTTTCAGAGAGTTTTGAACTTGAGCATTGTATGGCAGTTAAGTACATAATGTGATTGGCAGTTATAGACCCCAAATACTGTATATTAGTTAGGGGGTTTTGAAGATGGGCAGGTAGGATGTAGTTGGGTATGTACGTAGATACATTTATAATTAGATAGTTGGATAGATGAAAGACAGATGGACAAATAGACTGTTCACCCAAAACTGATGTTTTGATTGACAGATTGTTTGCAATAAGAGGAATGGCATAGATGTAGAAAAGTGGGACTATTTTTCCCGGGACTGTCACATGCTGGGAATCAAAAACGGCTTCGACCACAGTCGCTTCCTGCTCTTTGCCAGGGTGTTGGAAGTTGATGGTCAGGTCCAGATTTGCTCAAGAGATAAGGTTTGTATCAGGAAATGCACTAAAAATTAACAAAATTGCTGGCCTTATAATACCAGCCCTTCAGTTCCTTTTGAGTCTGTCAGTTGAAAATAAATTTGACTCCAGAATCAGCTGCTCATAAACCAATATTTAGTTTTTCTTTCGTACTTGTAAATAATGGAATAAATAGGAAAACAGATAGATTTGCTGCATAAGACCAGTTGACTAAATTGTTTTCTTATTATCCCCTTGCTTTAGCTGGGAATATTGTGATACCCTCCATCTGTCTATCCGTCTTTCCATCTGTTGCCACATGTTCTCTTTAACTGCTTGATAGAAATTCACCAAACTGTGATAGATGTATGGTTTGTGGACCTTTCCCCTGGGGTCCATTAGAGGGGCCAAAGATCATCTAAAAGCATTGTAACAGTTATGGTGACATTGTTGAATATTTTTTGTACCAACTTTAAACAAGCAGTCACACCACAAGGACACATCATATACATAATCCATTTTGGGTTATGATCCCTGGGAGTTCATGGGGGTGGGGGAGAATATCTAATATAAGCATGAGGATTTGGCATTGGAATCCATGAATTAGCTCTTGTTCATTCTATAAGTGCATACAATGTTTGAACTTGCTGAATTACAGTGCACCAATAAATTGTTGCGAGCATATTCAGTAATTTGTATACAAATAAATCAGAATAAATTGTAAATTGTAAATATCAAGTTTTTAAAACATTACTTGGTTATACACTATATCTACGATCAAATCTGTGTATAAGTGAAAGGAAAATTACTGATTGAAGTGTTAGAGAGTTTTGATACTTTATGCAATTCCAAAAAATTATCAGTAGGACCTTTTTTATCTTTCTCCAATGAATACATTCCCAATCACATTAATGTTAGAAAATAAAATGCACTACCTCTTGAATCCAGGACTCCCAGAAAATGAAAATTTATCATTCTCATGTGTGTGTATGTATGTACCTGCGGACCCCGGGTTCGAATCTCAGGAGAGTACGAATTAAAAATTCTCTAGCCTGTATGACAATATTCTTTCTCCATGTTTAAATATTCACTTCATGTCATCACGCATCTTCCTGTATGATCCAGGGATAGCACTTTCCGCTCTGAATGGTGTATATTTGTAACTCAATATAATAACTTCTTTATACCTTGATTTCTGTCATAGGAATCTGGCATGACTGTGTACTTCGATGAGAATTAATTACTGGGTTGATGAGCGGGTATATCTGCTATGCACGAATGCCTATATCAACGACTTTGTAGCATCTTTTTTGGGGATGTGTGCTTGGTTGAGGGGATATGGGGGTTGGTGCATCAGGCAAGGTGTTGGGTGCCATAACCCATGGACCCGGGTTTGAATTTCAGGAGGGTACAAATTAAAAATTCTCTAACCTATATGATAATATTCTTTCTCCATATTTAAAAATTCACTTCATAGTATCACGCATCCTCCTGCAGGATCCAGGGATAGCACCTTCCGCTCTATATGGTGTATATTTATAACTCACTATAATAACCTCTATATACCTTGATTTCTGTCATAGGAATCCAGAGTGACTGTGTACTTAGATGAGAATTAATTACTGGGTTGATAAGTGGGTGTGTCTGCTGCGCACGAATGCCTATATCAGTGACTTTGTAGCATCCTTTTTTGGGGATGTGTGCTTGGTTGCAGGAGTAAATGGGTTGGTGCATGCAGACAAGGCAATGGGTGCCGTAATCTGCAGACCTGGGTTCAAATCTCAGAAGAGTATAAATCAAATATTCTCTAACCTGTATGATAATATTCTCTCTCCATATCTAAATAATCACTTTATATTATCATGCATCCTCCTGTAGGATCCAGGGATAGCACTTTCCACTCTGTATTGTGTATATTTGTAATTCTCTAGAATAACTTCTATATACCTTGATTTCTGTAGTAGGAATCCAGATGGACTGTGTACTTAGATGAGAATTAATTAATGGGTCGACATGCGGGTATGTCTGCTGTACACGAATGCCTATATCACTGACTTTGTAGCATCATTTTTTGGTGATGTGTGCATGGTCAAGATGGTACTTACAGGCAAGGCGATGGGTGCCATAACCTGTGGATCCAGGTTTGAATCTCCATAGAGTACAAATTGAAAAAAAAAAAAAAAAAAATTCTCTAATCTGTATAATATATATATAGTGAAACCTTAAAACTGAAAACCCTTGGGACCAGATTTAATTTTATTTTAAGTTTTGAAACGTTTTTGGTTTACTGAGGCTTTCGCAGATGGGAAAAAATATATCTTTTTATAAATGCATATGTTCATACAGAATGTAATTATGAGAGAACATCTGTATATGTGTGTGTAAGAGTGCGTCAATTAAGAAAACTGTTGTTTGGGGGTTTTTTGTGTTTTTTTTAAAAACATTTAATGACAAATTTGCTGAAGAAAGAAATAGTATGTTCCTTCCAAAAAATCACATCTGGTCACAGGAATAATATCAGTTGTTCCAAAAAGGAATACAGTCCATGTCTCGAGAAACATTTAAGGAATGAGATATTTTTATAACTTAACTATAAGTCCATTAGAATTATGAATGATAATCCATGATGTTTAAATACTCTGTATAATTCATAATGTTCCTGTGTCAGATTCTTCTCCTAGTTTCATCAACGTAGGTTTTGGCACAGATTCGTACTCTTTGATCCGACTTATTTTATCCAGAAAGGATAGTTAAATCCTACGAAGCTTGGCTGGTCATTCTGACATTTTGACATCAAGTGAAGACAAATGACAGTCATGACTACTTAAATGCATGTATCTGATTTTTCTCCTTTGAAAATCATTTGAGTGAAACTGGCTTTTAGAATATTGTTTTGTCTCTCTCCATCAGCACAGCATCAAACGTGAGGCCACATTCTTGGTTAATAAAGCCAGGGTATTTAATTTATAAAAAAACAATCAAAGAACATTCTATTGATTATTTATACAAGTGAAAAGCATCAATCACAATTAGATAATAAGCAGATAAACATAATCTTTTTTAAATGACTTATCTACAAGCATTTAGTTATTAATAGTTCACCTTAAAAGCTGACTTTTTTATGGTGCAAAGACTTCACATTAGCCTGATGTTGGCCCTAATCAGTGTCGGTGCATGTCAGGTACTGTTTTAACCTGCGTGCTTTTGGGACATTTTCTCCCTGGTAAGCTTACTACAGTATTTGCTAACCATAAATAATCTGGTCCAGTATGTTTCAATATTTTAGCAGGTATAATTCACTTCCAAGTTTGAAGTGACTTTAGGTTTTATGGGATTTCTCTTAGTGTAAAATTAAAATTTCGGATCAAAATTTGTTTCAGTTATCAGTGTAGAGGGATTTTGGTTTACTGGGGGAAAAAATGATGGTATTAAAGAAAGAAAAATTAGGCACCCCCCAAAAAGTTTGATCTTCAGGGGATTCCGGTATACCGAGGGTTCTGTTTTGAGAGGTTTCCCTGTGTATGTGTGTATATATATATATATGCAGTACACTCAGCAGCAACCCACATTACCTCTCGATATGCAAGAAAATTAATGTTATTTCTACCCATCTATCTAGAAAGTTGGTATAGTATTGTCTATGAATATATTTACCACATGTTCATATCATTACTTTTTTATTTTTTAATAATATTTGGTAAACTTTTTTGCAGTGTGTGGACTTCGTTTTTTCAAACTATGAGCTCCATCACAGTATCTTTTGGGGCTTGATTTTTGGTTGTTTTAGTCATGCACACTGCCTCTATTTTTCATTTGCTTAGTAATGAGTGCTATTATTGTTATATGTGAACACTTGTGTGTTGATATTTTCCTTTGCTTTTAGCTCTGCTGGCATAGACCAAAAGAGCTTATGGGATGGTCTTTCATCCGTTATCCATCCGTCCGGTAGCACAAGTTTGTTGTCTCTACTCCTCCTAAACTACCTGGAGGATTGCCATGAAACTTTACACACACACATTTATCCTGTGGTCTAGTTGGTCCTAAATGAAAATGGAGCCACTTGGACATCCAGTATGGCCACCAGAGCAGCCATCTTGAAAATCTTATCACTACTCCTCAATGGATGGTCATACCAACATGGGGTTTTCACTGAAAGACTTCTTATCATGTCTAGTGGTTCTAAATAAAAATGGTGCTGATCTAATGGCCAAATATGGCTGCCACAGCAGCAGTCTTGAAAATATTGCTATTGCTACTCGCGAACAAAAAGTCATATTGACATGGGGGTTTTACCAGAAGACTTCTTATTATATCTAGTTGGTCCTAAATGAAAATTGTGTCGCTCGCACATTTAATACGGCTGCCATTGCTGCCATCTTTAGAATCTTGTTATTGCTACTCCTCCTGAATGGATGGTCATTTCAGAATGGATGGTTATATCAGAATGGTGTTTTTACTAAAAGACTTCTTATGATGTCTGGTTGGTCCTGAATGAAAATAGTGCTGCCCTGACATCCAGCATGGTCACCACAGTGGCCATCTTGAAAATCTTGTTATCTCTACTTCTCCTGAATGAATGATCATATCAACATGGGGTTTTCACTGAAAAATGTTTTTATGATGTCTAGTTGGTTGTAAATGAAAATAGTGCCAGTGTGACCTCCAGTATGGCCGCAACAATGGTCATCTAGAAAATCTTATTATCACTACTTCTTTTAGATGGCTGGTTATATTGACATTGTGCTTTCACTGGAAGACTTCTTATGATGTCTAGTTGGTCCTAAATGGAAATGGTGTGCATCTGATATCCAGTATGTACACCATGACAGCCATCTTGAAAATGTTGTTACTGTTACGTCTCCAAAACTGAGTCATATCAACATGGGGTTTTCACCAAAGACTTCTTATAATATCTTGTTAGTCCAAAATTAGAATGGTGCTGATTTGACACCCAATATGGCCACCATGGTGGCCGTCTTGAGACTCTTGTTATCACTACTCTTAAATGGAAAGTCATTTTGACAAGGGTTTTTCATCAGAAGAGTTCTTATGGTGTCTAGTTGGTCCTAAATGAAAATGATGCAAACTGACACTCAAAGTGGCACCATGGTCGCTATCTTGAAAATATTGTTATCTCGACTCCTCCCAAATGGATGGCTATATTGGCATGGGGTTTTCAGCATTTGACCTTTTATGATACCTAGTTGATCCTAAATGAAAATAGTGCCAATTCTACATCCAATATGGCTGCCATGACGGCTGTTCTTAAAATCTTGCTCTTGCTACTTCCCCTGAACAGATGGTCATATTGACATAGGGTTTTCACCAAAAAACTTCTAATGATGTCTACTTGGTCCTAAATTAAAATCTGACATCCAATACGTACACCACAGCAGATAATTTAAAAATCTTGTTATTGCTGAAGAATGTCAGAGATGGTTTCAACAATTGGTAGTTAAAGGGAATAAATGGTCTTATCTTGAATTCCTAGAAATTCTTTTTGCCTAGTAGAGCATTGGTTGCTTCCAGGGATACTTGTTTGTCATTTTTCTCATTTAAGTTACAATGTGACAATTTTTCTCTAGTTTTTATATCAAAGATCTAGCATTGCAGAAATGAGAATTTAATCTGGTGGGTCTAGTAACTGCATCCCAGATGACTGCAAGATGCAGATGACATCAGCACAACCGCATCATGGGTGTGAGTTTAGGAGTGCAGGATTATACCCAGATTTTATCTAAGTAAGAGAAAGTCATTCATTTCTTCTTATGTTGTCATCACAACATTATGTGACTGTCAGTTGAGCTATCCTCATGTTGGAAGAATGGTTTATCCTTCATATAGGGAATCCAACCATCCTTCCAAAGGGTACCCATGATAGAAGTTGGATGCTAATGCGTTACCTATTCTCCTCATGTTAATGTGATTGGGGAATGTATTCCATGAAGAAGGTACATTTTTTTAATAAATTATGTTTTCCAGAGAATACCTACCTAATCACATTAATTTTTATTAAATGCTCCTACACCTCCCTACAAATGTAGGCATCCTCATTGATTTATTGATCAGCTTAAACTGGTAATCATCTGGTTGATGGGTAGCCCCCTAGCAGTGGTAAGAGGAGGTAATGGATAAGAGTTTCTTCCCTTCTATATGGTGTGTTGACGGGAAAAACAAAATTTTAATCTTTCTGGGAAGGCTGGATTTGAGAAGTAGTAGAGTTTATTTCCTAATGTTAATGTGATCTTGGAATGTATTTGAAGAAAGATTTATAAAAGGTCCAACTGACAATTTTTAGTGAATTATAGGAATTATAGGGAAATTATGAATGTGATCAAGTTAGTATTATCTGAGAAACATAATTTATGAACAAATTTACTTTTTTCAGGAAGCGGGTAACTTGTATGATATGTTCAATACCAGGAGGGCATATCAGCACAAGACAAATAAAATAATTGAAACAATGTAAGTTAGAGGAGCACAGAATCTTAAGCTAAACATATTTCTGGTTTCAAATAACATTATATTTAACATGTCAGTTGTTCGATTAAATGATTTGCCCCCTTCCCGAGTTTGTCTATTTGTCTGTCTCACATTCTGTCTCACATACATAGAAGATTAGTCATGTAACTGGTTGAAAAATATTGGTATATGAAACTTTTTTGCAATGCTTAGCTTAGCATTTTTAATCTAGTAAAACCTTCTTCATCATACTCTGCATTACTCCACCCTGAACATTTTTGGACAAAGTCTTGATGATTAAAGATTTCCCCCCCCACCCCCCACCCCTGCTCCTGGACTATTTCCCCTTTGCCTGAGCATATATTTATATGTACAACTCTGCTTCATTGTCCACGGTTCCTGATATAAGGCAGTCATGCCATGGATCCCATTATAATGCGGTTCAAGATCTAATGCAGTTACTCCATGGATCCCATTACAAATTTTTTAATAAAAATCAGTATAATCTTCACTTTTTGTCAGCTTAAAGATTTATATAACTATGTAATTAAACTTGAATATCAGTGTTCGTCTCTAACTGTAGATGTAATTGTCATCTGTTGTATTTGCAAAGAGGTTATTGGACACCCAAACTTGCCATCAGCACAAAGCAAATGTGCTATGTCTGCTGGTAGAGTTTTGCATTAACTAAACCACTCCTATCACATCGGTATTTCTAAAATTTGGTAATTAGACATGATACAGTGCATGTGTAAATAAACAATTACCAGTCTGATTTGTCTATTTAGACAAGTGATTTTAACCCTTGAATACAGTGCACCAGTACATATAAAGTCCATATATAGAACATAATAAAATGTTCTGACATTTTGAATCCAACATGTGATTCCCCAGTGTAACCAACCTTCACAAAGTGCTATTCAATACAGGCTCAACCTCTACCTGTACACTATTAATAGTAACATACTGTGTGTGCCACTGAAGACAAATACAAGACAGGTAGTAAGGTCAACATAGGTAGCATCTCTGCAGTACTAGGGACCTATATACATCATTGAAATCATAGGTAGATTTTATACAGTACAAGAAAACACCTGTTTCTTACTGGTGTACTCCACAGTGTGATTGTCATTGGTGGTAGAAAGAAAGTGATGGAAATGTCATGAACTATATTAGCAGTGAACACAGACTGAGATATTTATGAAAACCAGTTTACCGATTTCTTTTTAGTGATCAATCATGAACTATGGACCTTTCGAATGCAAATGTATAGATTCAAGGAAAACAACACATTGATTTTCTGAAGGACATCATTATTTTCATCAATGTAACTATTTGATAAGCTTGAAAACTCAATTGCTGTGAAGTGAAAAGTACATATATTTTATGTACATCAATAATGTTTATGTTCTTGCCTTCTGTATCATTATCCATGCCCTCCTTCTCCACTGCACATTACAACACATGCACATATTTTTTATTTATGAGCATTGGAGCTGCAGTAGCTCAATTAGTAGAGTGTTGGGCTCATAATCCAAGGCTCACAATCCAGTCCAGGTCGGTTGCCTCAGTGTGTCCTTGGGAAAGGCACTTAGCTTTCATTTCCTCAGCATGATATAGCCAATAATGTGTTTAAAGTACTGTTAAAACCAACAACAAAAACCCCTGAAAAAGCAAACATAAATCATTCATGAGCTTTCTCATTATATAGCAGTTTGGTACATAACGATAATTGACAGTTATGGACATCAACTAGCACATTATAACAAGGGAGAGATTTTAGTTATTTTTTGTTGTTTACTTAAGACAACTTAAGATAAGTTGGATTGATAACAGTTTGGTACATAACGATAATTGACAGTTATGGACATCAACTAGCACATTGTAACAAGGGAGAGATTTTAGCTTTTTTTTTATTTACTTGACAATTTAAGATAAGTTGGATTGATAACAGTTTGCTACAAGAATCAATAATAGCTTTTCAAGTTTGACTGAATTTTGTTGGTCAAGATTTGATCGTTGTTGTCCCCGATTTTTAAATAAGAATTTTTATAATGATGTAGTTACTAGTATTTTGCATTTCTGCTTAACAACTTCAAAACATCTGAATGGATTGAGGTCAAATCTTATGCCCATATTTATTTTGGTAACATTTAGGTCAAGTATTTTAAAAAAAAAACCTTTGAATAATTTTGTTTTTATTGCTATTTTGACTAAAGACTTGCACACTGAGAGATAGCCAAATTCACCTTTCAGTTCATGGTGCTTTGCAGTAGCAAGGGTATTTATTAACTTTTGCAGTTATCTACCAGTTCATTTTTTTTTCTCATTCCAACAGGATTACAGAGGCAATGATCAAAGCTAATGACTACATCACATTTGAAGGAAAAGATGGGTACGTAAGAGAATAGAAATATATTTCTTTTTAAAAATTTTAACTCTTGAAGAGCATCGAAGGATTAGGATGAGTGATAGAGAATTTGTTTTCCAGATTTCCAAGTGTGTTTACAAAGTATGCCTGCTACTGCCCACATTGGAGTCAAGTGTGTTTACAAAGTTAGCCTGCTACTGCCCACATTGGAGTCCAGTGTGTTTACAAAGTATGCCTGCTACTGCCCACATTGGAGTCCAGTGTGTTTACAAAGGATGCCTGCTACTGCCCACATTGGAGTCCAGTGTGTTTACAAAGTATGCCTGCTACTGCCCACATTGGAGTCCAGTGTGTTTACAAAGTATGCCTGCTACTGCCCACATTGGAGTCCAATGCATGCATGGGCAGATCTTTGGTAAGATTTTGACAGTAAGAGTCCAGAATCACGAGTTTCCAAAACATACAGTCTAGTATAAAGAAAGAACAGCTGTGAATTCAAAACTTGAAACTAGTTATCCATGAAGCTTACATTCTCATTACCAAAAGCTTTGATGAATAAATTTATAATAAGGTGTACAGGGATGATCGATGCTCTTAATTATTATCCCCTTGCTTTTAAAAAAAGTCAGGGATATTGTGATCACCTCCATCTTTCTGTCCATCCATGCATATTTTTGTTCTGTCTGTCTGTCTGCCCATAACTATCTGAACTGCTGAGTGAACATTCACCAAACTTGGTCCATAGGTTGTCCATTTGCAAGAGGGGTATAGTTTTTATGACCCTGTCTTAGGGTCTTGGGGAGGAGGTTAGAGGTCAAATATACACAAATTGCAACCACAGTGACATCTTTTAATATTTTGATCAAACTCAGAACATACAGTCAATGCAGGAGGACACATAATATATGGTACAGAATTCAATGTCATAAGATAAGTGTTACATCTCAGACAACGTTTTCAAAAAATTTCATACTTACTTTAAGATGTCCATGTTAGTTAATTTTGAAACACCAGATTATGAACATTAAGATCAGTATATGAAAACTGTAATCATTAGTGGTTGGAGAAGTAACAGGATGCCATTTTTGCATTTTCAGTAAAGAATATGAAACACATGAGAGGACTCTCCACTTTAATAATCATCAACTTCAAAGATTTAAATTGACAGGATGTTTTTTCATCCTTGTTTTGCAGTTTCATTGGGTTAATATTCTTAATTTGGGTAATTTAAATTGTTGTGTCCTTTTTTTAAAATTCCAATTTGATGTTTTTGGAATCACCCATAGCCTCATTACATCATCTAATAGAATTAATGTATGATGGGATATTATTGTTTTTCTTCCATTTTCTGTTATTCTTACAGATAAGTCATTACCATTAACATGGTTTTTTTTCTTTTAAAAAATTGTGATGTCAAACCCACTTACACGTATCACTCTATCTACTGGGAACAGTGGGGTACATGTTATATCACGATTATCCAGTATGCCCTTAATAGGACGTTTTTACTTGTATTGTTTGTATATTACAACTTTCTTCTTTTTTTCCTGAATGAATTACTGTTATGAAAACATCCTCGATCCAATATCAAAAAGTGTTATTTAAACTTGAAAACTAATGAGTATATAGAAATGGACCCAAACACAATTGGTTATCCAGCAGAAACAGACGCTGGAAAAAGTAAAGTTCTTGAAAATCAAAAGTGAAACTCGAACTGTTTCTGAATTAATCTAAGGCAAAATACTTTGTAAATTGAACTAATTCACCAATTTATAACTATTTATACTATTTTGCATCTTTACAGAGCAAAAATTGCATGCAAAGACAGTTATTTATATAGATGCAGCTATGGTGATAAAGTAGGCAAACTTTCCTTTCATCTGCCAATCTGGAAAAAAGCATTTGCTTTATATGACATCAGTCTATGATAAATAATTAGCATATAGATGTCGTAAAATAAACACTGCTTCATGTGGACAATGTCAGCTATTTTTCCAGTCGCTACCAGTATTTCATAAGAATCTGAGATGTAACATTCTGACACCAAGCCAATTTATAAAATTCTATAAATGTGTCAGAAATTCTATTGGTGCAATCTTTTTACAACTTGTGTCATGAATTAGGTCAACATATGTATGTTTCTTGCAAGGTCAAACATGGAAACTTATGAGATAAAATCTTTCCGATTTTGGAACATAACACATGGGACACAAATGTTATGTCCAAACATGATGAAGAATAATTTGATAATTTACTACTTATTTCATTCTGAGGATTTCTGTATGATTTCATATATATATAGTTATATTTTCTGAGTCAATTGAATGCCAATAAGCCCTCTCTTACTGAACAGCTGGGCATTATGACGGCATTTGATCATGACATCTTCATTGCAGATACGATAAAACTTGGGAATGTCCTTTAAATAGTCAGTTAAATATATATATATATATATATATATATATATATATATATATATATATATATATATCAGTGTTATCTTTCTGCAAATGAAATAAGCTCCAGCTTTAAGTTTTGTTGACTACTTCAGTAAATACTGCAAATTTCTACAGATGTAACATTCAGTTTATGACATCAAATTCTGTACCATATGTTATAGGTTTTGGGTTACGATTCTTGGGCCATTCTGGGGGTGGGGATGGGGAATATGTCATAAAAACATGGAAATTTACCATGGTGAGCCATGGAACCAACTGTAGTATATATGTACTCTAAAAATATATTTTTCAGTTTTAGTAGGAATGAAAATGATTAATTAAATATGATTCAGTAGTACAAGGGCTGAATAATGCATCTATGAGCATGGTTTTTATGAATATCAGTTATTTTTAAGACATGAGTAACAGTATATGGCTGGAATAAATTATTTTCCAGTCTGTTTAATATGACACAGTGGTAACATATGGTATATACTTTACCATTCAAAGAATAGAGAAATCTCGTGCAGTCACCCTAGTGTATAAATCAGCACCAATGTCTCCTTTGTCAAAGTTTGTGAGCAAGTTTTAATGCTGTTGTTCTTTAGATAGTCACATCTCACTTACCAATGATGATTCTTTGGTGTATATTAATTTCATATTGTAGTGTACTGTTATTTATAATTAAGGGGAAATGTTTTTCTGTCTAGTTTGTACACATATACATTAATTAACATAACAATATATGTCTGTACACTTACTACTTAAACCTTGGGAGAGAAGGATGTATAGATGAAACTTGATCATTCAAGTGAGTATTTTTACATGCATGATTCAGTTCCAAGCTCTTTGAGGAGAGAAATGTTTTGTTGAATGGGTAGAGGAGAAAATGAATAGAGTAATAAGGTAACCAATGTTAAGGCACTGGATCATAATTGAAATCTGTTGTTTACTTCATAAATTCATTTTCAGAAAAAGGCTGAAGATGTCCGAGGCTATAGATGATGTGGTGGCATACAGTAAGATTACTGATGATGTCCTGCTCCAAATTCTATACTCCAACTCTGATGCCAAGCCAATGTTGGAAGCCAAACAGATTATACAGAATATTTTCAGAAGAAAGCTGTACAAGTGTGTAGCCCAGACACAACTCAATGCTGAACAGCTGATCAGCAAAGTAAGTGAAGTGTCTACTGAAACTTCCCCAAACTGTCCCCTCTGTGACCCAGTGATGTCTGCAGACTGGCCAGATATATAGGTCCCAAAAGGGCCATACTGATACCAATCAAACCTCCATATCCTGTCCACCTGCCAAGGTTTTTGGTCCTAAGAATGTCCAGTTTAGGGCAGTTTCTCTGCATATGATGCCTGAGTAAATTAAATATGACATGCTGCTGTTTACAGATTGTATCATGATTCACAAGTGGGGAGGGAGGAGCAGATATCACATTTCAGGTGGCTGTGATAGATCCATTGTCAACAATGTTAACTTATTTTTATTCTGTGCATATAAACAAAAAATTGAGAGATAAATATTCCTTATATTTAAAGGTTTATTTTTTTCTGATGTCAACAAATTAAGTACTGCACAGTATCATAAATAAGGAGCTAAGTGCCTTTTTATCACTCCTCTTCAGTCAAGATCCACCCGCCTCTCTGGCAGTGCAGTCATTACATTTCAGCTCTCCCCCTGCTGTTTGGAGGCCGTATTGAGGGTGTGAGGAAGCAGGCTGCCCAAGAATTACATCTTCAGCTCACTTTGCCCTCTCCTTTTTGCCCTTGTCAGTCTTAGACCCAAAGTCGAAATGACCATTGCCAGAAGGACAAATGGATGAACTTCAATAAGCAGCAGTTGTTTTGCCCACAACAGCATTTTAGATGTCAACAATCTACATAGTACCGAAAAAAGTCTAATATAGGGTAGAGGAAGCCCATTTTCTCCACCCCCAAAAGCCTCTGAATAAATCACAATAACTCTCTAATCTTGCCACCTACCAACAATATCCATGCATGCTTCATTTTGTCAAGCTTGGATTGACCTAAGTTGTTTTGGATGGCTTTGGATTTCATTCATCAGGTCTCCTCCCTTTCAAACTGCCCCTCTATGATAGATGTCTTGGCCAACCATGAGAAGACATTATTCTTACAGGAGGAGATTTAGACTTTGTTCAGCAAGTGGGCAACAGAGTCAACATCAGCCATGGGGCCTTCACCAAGACAGTAGACTGTGTCATAACACAGTAAGGGGCCAACAGCTTACTCTCCTTCTTCTCTCAGCTGGGTTTTCTTGTGAATGAGGAGAAGTCAGATCTCTCCTCTTCCCAGCACTTTATTCATCACAATGTGGAGTTTTTGACCTTGCTCAATTTGATTCCCCCCACACCAAGTGCATTGCTTGGATTGTCAAACTCACCAAGTTGATCTCCAAGAAAACATGGATTACCATGAGGGGCTTTCTGCAACTCCTTGGAAGCTTCTGTGTGGCCACAGACCTTCTTTATCTCAACCAACTCTTTATATGCCCTCTACAAATGACTATAGCGCCCCTTGTCCTGATCTTGACCGAAATAAAACAATTCCTGCATCAATGGCAGAACAGAGAAAGGCTTTGGAAACTCCTAGTGGAAGTTACAGATGCCAGCATGGTTGGGGTGTCCACCTTTTGCCTTGCTTCACTGTGGTAAGCGGTATCTGGAAGCTCCTCTTACCTATTCTCCTAACAATAATGTGATTGGGCAATGTATTCGATGGAGAAAGGAAATCTTTATCATAAATTATGTTTATACAAGAATACTTACCTGATCACATCACGATTAAGCCCTCCCACACCTCCATGCAAATATAAGCTGCCTCGTTGATGTATAGTTGAATCTTAAACTGAAAAACAGCTGTTATATGGGTAGCCACTTAGTGGTGACCTGCAGTCACCCATTTCTGAATGGAAGATTCCATATAATGACTTCCAAATCAGCATGTTCTATATATTTGGCAAACTGAACCTCAAACCTATCATTGGAACATGGCACCTCTCATACAAAACAAATCACAGAGATGATGTGGTATTATGGTGCTTGTGTATAGGACACACATGCTTGATCCATGCATACCTCCTTGTAGGGTGAACCATGACCAAAGTACATACCTTGCCAGTGCCCACTGACAGTAAAACATATTCTAGTCAAGTGTATAGACTTTCACCTTGTGAGACAGAAGTCTTTTGTATGTACTCAGGAAGCTTTTTTAATGTGGTTTATATAAAAATATGTTAACTCTATATTTGAAGGATTTTATATTTTTTTATCTTTCTCATGTAACTTGTAACACTACAGGTTTACATTTATTTGGAAGCATTTATCTTCCTACATTTTTTTGCAATTTTTTACCTTTACATTTTTAGAACTTACACAGGACTGTGCTGACGTGCTGTTAAACCCTATACATACATGCATATATACATAATATTAATGTTGATGATCTTGCATCTGATTGGCTGAGCCTGCTTCCTTTCTAGAATTTGAGACTATATTTTTGATACAACTTGGTATCGTAATGACAACAAGTCTTGGGACATGAAAAAATAAAAAAAATTCTTTGTGTCCCAAGACTTATATGCATGTAAAATATATACAATTTATGGTGTCCCAAAACTTGTAGACAAAAAAAAATGTCAAGACAAAATTGGGAAGATCACTATACATCACAGAGCAGTGGTGACCAGCTCATTCAATTAACACATCAATAAAAAAACTGTTATAAACTACTATGATTGTTTTTATGCTATTATTTTGCATGTGCGAGTTTCCGATTTCCCCAACATGATTTAAAATAAAGGTAAATAAAGACTTCATAATTCACAGGCCACTTAGAGTTTACCGGGAGACCTGTACTATAGTGTACAGTACTTACACGGTGCAAATCATGCTTGGCCATCACTTATATGCTTGTTTATTCCCAAAAATATTCAATGCAGATTTTGCTTTATTCGTCGTTTTTACTAAATCGCATTCTTCCAGATTAGATTGCAGCTAGACGACCATTGCTGTTTCATTTATTTGTATTCACATGCTCAAGAGTTACTGTTTTTCAGTGATATAAGCGATCCTACAAAGTAATGTAATCTATATGAAAAGGCACAAATGTTTAATTATATAAAGCACATAACCAGCATAAATTCACATAAATGTCATATATTCATGAAAGAATGATCGTAATATATGTTCAAATTCTGAATATAGATCGATTAAGATCATCAAAGATCCATTTTAGTTGTGTGTTTTGGCTACACAAAATTTTAATTTTCCACACATTATTCATTCCACATTTGATTTTGGCAAGCTGGTAGTTTTGGCATCTCCTTTGGTTTATAATTAGCGGATTTGTCTTTTGTTTTCCTACAACAATCCAGACAAGTTAATTACTTAAACCCTGAAATTGGCTTGGGTAAAGAGGAAATTTTGTCCGGTGGCAATGCCGGTACTTTGATGTAATTGCCTTTTAATATTAGCATGAGTAAACCGGCACTTATTTAAGGTCGCTTACATCAAAGCAAACTTTCATGGAGTTTTTGTTTTAAAAGCATTATTTCTGAAACTTCTTTATCGTATTTTAGAGTTATTATTTAAGTTTAGTGCAGTGGTACCTATGATTCGAATCCAAGGTATTTACTTTGTTCAGTGCAAGTAAACACTTCAATGTACATGTGGTGATGCCATGATGTGAACATGTGCACAATAAATGCGAGAGTTGAAATAAACACTATTTTTGTTGTTGTCATACTGGTATCACATTTTAATGGGTTAGGTATTTCCATTTTCAGGGTTAAAAAAAACCCTGTAATTACAGGTGACTTTCGACAATTTTAATGCAATAATGCATAAACTGACAATAGTAAACTTAAGCACAAACGGGAGAAGTTAAATGGGTATAACATACCGCTAATGCTCAATTCTTGTCATCGTCTGATCAAATTATACATAATTGAATTTGGTAGAAAAAATAAAAAAACAGAGAAAAATGAAATATATTTATTGACTTTTCAAACAAATTATAATAAGTTATACCATTTCCATGTAATAATTCACAATGATAGTCCCTTAACAACCATGAAGTAATGTTTTTTTTTACATGAGGTTACGATCGATAAAATACGGCAATTGATCAGTAGAAAAAAAATGTTTTAGGCATTTTAGACTTAAAGTACATGAAAAAATTGATTTAACTTTGTGTCCCGACTTTATATTTCATACAAAAATTACTTTGAAAATAATTAAGGGTGTCCCAAGACTTACCGTCATTATGGTAAATAGGTTTATATCATTAGGTCTGGGCTGAGTTCGATTATAAGCTTGAGACTATGCATATTAATTATACCTTTATCTTTGGAAAGAATTTGTATCAGACTATAGTAAAATAGATAAAATCGATATGAAAGAAAGTTTAAGAAATAGTTTACATAGGATTGTACTCTTACAATACTGCATAAGCTAGCTTAGTGAAATGGTCACTCATTAGATTATTAGATCCCCGCATCAAGATGTGGGAGTCTTATAAGAATCACCTTTTCCATCCATCTGTCTGTTCTTTCATACTTCATATCATTTTATTGTGGTATGGATCCTGCCAGCACATGTATCGCAGTACATTAAGTTTGCTGGTGGGATGATGAACTTGACTATTCACATCCACTGACTTCATCCCACCATAATGGCCAATACAAAGTTTAATACAAACTGAGTCTTGGGTTGCTGCAGCATCTTCACAGAGCGCATACTATCCACATACTTGATGCTCTCTTGCCTGACTCACTGAACAAAGAACTGACAAAGTCAAGTATGGTGCAATGGATGGCTTAAGGCCTTCAGCTCAATTACTTCTCAAGTACGATGCAATGGATGGCTTAAGGCCTTCAGCTCAATTACTTCTCAAGTACGATGCAATGGATGGCTTAAGGCCTTCAGCTCAATTACTTCTCAAGTACGATGCAATGGATGGCTTAAGGCCTTCAGCTCAATTACTTCTCAAGTACGATGCAATGGATGGCTTAAGGCCTTCAGCTCAATTACTTCTCAAGTAACAAGAAAGGCTTGATGCTGAAATGACTGGGTTATAGATAAGAAGTGAGATTTTCATTCTTTATTTCAAATCTTTTGAATGTTGTACAAGTCACTGATTAATGTATTGTTGTTAAATTAAACTTAAAACATTGTATAATAATTAAAATAAAGTTGATTGTAATTCATTTTAAATATTCTGTCTAACCAGATTTCAAGAATTTGTATTGCATAAGCAATTAATTCACAATGACAAGCAATACAAGTTTTAAGTCAGATCTTCCCCTGTGACTTCAAAAAAAAGAACTACTTGCAGAACAAGAATTAATAAAACAAGTCATTGTTCAGTAAATATATTTTATTTTTAAATTAAAATGATATTAAACTTTTACTTCTTCAACAGTGTTCACTCTTTGATAATTTATTTTACAGTTTCTTTAGATTTTCCAATATATTGCAATATGTATCACTGTACACTGCCCTGTATAAAAGTGTATTGCAATACACAAACTCTGGCAATACCCAACCCTAACCTTTATATTGATGAAACATTGAATGAGTTGGATTTCCAGCATTCCACAAAATCATTTAGAAGAGTTATGGTTCCTGGATGTCCATCTCCAAACTTTGGTTTCCAACTGAAGTTCCTCTGTTTTTGGCCCCACTGAGCATATGTAGAGGGCAGGGTCCTTTGCGATGCGCCCATCGCTACTAGGTCCAGTGTCAGCCAGATAACTGATATCAGGCCCACTTTGGCCTTTTGTCATAAAAGAATAGTATGCTGCCCTAATAATAATAATAATAATAATAATAATAATAATAATAATAATAATATTAGTTTTTATTCAGAATAAATTTAGGTCTTTGGTCTGTATATTCACATGATCATGTTTCCCTGTCTTGTTTCCCCTGTTTGGAAACCCTTATGAAATTCCATTTGTGTTATCATTAATTTCATGTATTCCTAGTATGTACTGACAAGCAGCAGACAACGATGGCTACATTAAGCTGCTCTTGCATTCTGAATGAGGTTGAAATAAATGAAATATTTGTAAAGAAAGATTTGTTGAACACAAAGAATCTATGGCAGTTGCAGCTAAGTACTTTAGAGATTATTTAAGGGAAAGTGGACAACAAAATATGGAATATGAGGAGTATATTCCTTCTGAATTGGATGCTGCCCTGAGAGAATTTAAAGCTGGTGCATGAAGATGGATGGGTACATGAAGATGGATGGGTAGTCTTTAAGAAAACTGCATTGCAAAATATAAAATATTTGGTATGATAATTTATTGCCCTAAGTGTTAGAGGGAGACATGAAGATGGAACATGACTTGCCTTGGGTGAAAAAATCTTCACATCTACCACTAAAAAGGGCAATAAATGTATAATATGTGATCCAGGTAATTGTAACTTCCTTTGTTTACAGTGCAGTGTATGCATCCTTTTGTATTTCAGAGTGAAACTGACAGCATCAAGAAGGAGATAGTAGATGACATAGAGAAACCAGAAGAGTCCGGACTTCAACCTGAAGACATCATTATACATGTAAGAAGAAATAAATCAGGACTCCAGTTCTTTGTACAACTTATTACAAGGTTGAGACATTGAAAATATGAATATCCAGGTTGATATCCATTCAGGCCTGGAGATCATACAACTCTGAGCACAAGCTTGAAATTGTGTTTCCGGAATCAGGAGATCAAATTATTCAAAAGGAAATTTAGGTTCATGAGTGATAACTTGGAGCCTGATCTTAAGAATAGTTGCAAAAACATGCTGTGGTTTATGTATACAAGACCTTTGGAAATCATTGACGATTTATGACCTGCCATAAATCGGCCATCCAGGATTTTTGTTGCTGAAAGCCATTGTGATCTCAATAATCATGTCATACTGAAACATTCATTCATCATCGAATATAAAGTTACCAGTTCAGAGGTGAAAAATGGCACAGTCAGTACCTTTTTCTTTTTTGTGACTAGGTGATGAAAAGTTGTAGGGTTGGCGCCATTAAAATAGGGTAGGTTGGGTTACCAGAACCACACATATTGGGGAGTGGGGCCCCTAGTATATGCTCTTATATGTGTGAGGGTGGGTGTTTTTGGATGAGAGCATAGAATAAATAAATTGAGAAAAAAAAACATGGGTACATACTGCAGTTCTGCATCTGCAGATATTTTTTGAGGGCCTTTGTCACACATCAGCTTATTTTTTCCTTTCACATCTTCCTCATTAAACCGTTTGACTCCATGATTTTAAATTTCATCTCAAAGTATACAACAAAGCAATGTTTTAAAAAGCTTTTCACAGTGTCTTAATATTTCATTCCATGACTGCCCTTCTGAGATCCTTCATCCACCTATCCCAGTTACTGTCTATACTTACATATAAGTCGGGTCCAGCTACAAACAACATATACCCTGATCTCCCAGTGCATATCACACTGATACTGTTTGTTCTACTGATTACTCCAAACAAACTGACCCTGATCTACTGGTGCATTACGTGATGGCAGATCTTGATCTATGCAGTTACAGTTTGATCTCACTTATATGCGAGTACATATGGTATATCCAAAATGTGAAGTCTGTAGCTTGAATAATAGGAAGAAATATGCAACATTCTGCATACATTATTATTCATCCAGGCATGTATGCATGCACAGGCATGATAACATTTCTTTGACCAGTACAGGGACAAAATAATGATTTGATTGGAAAGCTCTTTTTCAGACATATTTTTTATCAGATTTGCATATTAATTTTTGGATGAACATGTTTTGTACCTTCTTGTTTGTTCTTAAAACTCACTGAGCATTTTGAAGCAAGTACAGTGTGATTCAGTTTATATGATTACTTGTTCATTAGGGGTTAAATAGGATATATAGGTTGCATTTTTTTTTTATAGCTCCCTTTAATGGGAAGTGAGACATAGCTGTCACTTTTAAGGCGTCTGTGTCAACAGTTTGTTAAGATTTTGGTCAAATTTTTTAATTTGCTTATATTTCCAATTTTCTTCATACTTGGGATCAATTATTATGAAGATAAGGCAATTTATTCTGCTATCTGCTTGCTGTCCACTTTGACCTTGGGATTAAGGTCACAGTCATAAAAAAAGTTGCGTTAAGATTTTGCTTACATTTTGTTCGACTGGCTTATATTTCCTAAACCTTTTTATGGATTTTCTTCATACTTGCCAGGAGTGAATCATTATGAAGCTACGACAATTCATTCAGTGACATGCTGGCTCAACCTTTTGACCTTGAGATCAGGGTCACATATTTTAATAGCAGTAACACAAAACCTACTATTATTACTTTGCTATCTCTTTTCCTGGCGCTAGGCCCCAGTCCAAGGTGAATATCCCCTCCTACAATTAGTAATTGGAGGTCTAGAACAAAAGAAACATAATCCCAGTCTGATGGCTTAGTCACTTCCATCATTTGGAATATCTTCCTTTTTTTCCTTGGACTTCATGTGATTATTATGTGTCTCTGGGCACTTACAATTTTCATGATTTCAAGTGTCCTTTGACATAATTGTATTCTGTGTTGCATTTCTTACCAGTCCTTGTGTGTTTTACGTTTATGTGCCCCCTTTAGTTAATATTAAGGGTTTCTTTGCACACACTATCAAAGCAGTGCTTCATTTTTTTCTCCCCTCATTGGTAACAGGTGTTAGGGTAGGTATTACCTACTGCAGATTTGTTCCATTTGTTGTTTGTGTTTGCATTTTTCATTCAGCATGTCCCAAGGAGTTGTCAAATGCAGTCTTAATAAGGCAGCTTGTGACACTCACTCCACCTGCTACGACTGTACTCACATGGATGGATCTCCTGTATATGCCCTATGGTCAGATAAGGTGTAGGATTTGGCAGAATCCCACTGCACCAGTAGAGGCAAGAAGAAGGGGAACTGCATCCCCCTCTTCTTCTCAGAAAGACCCACTCCCTCCTTTCCTCCTTTCTCAGGAGAGGTTGATGGCACTTCTCAGTGTAATGAAGTCACCAGCTTCCATAAGGGAGGGATCCATGGCACTTCTTAGTGTAAGGAAGTTGCCAGCTCCCATAAGAGAGGGATCAATGACACTTCCCAATGTAAGAAAGACATCAGCTCCCATAAGAGAGGAATCAGTGATATTTCTTAGTGTAAGGAAGTCATCAGCTCCCATGAAGGAGGGATCAGAGGTACTTTCCAATGTAAGGAATTCACCAACACTTATGTGCGAGTTCCACCTTTCTGGCACAAGAAAAGTGCAGTCATCTTTTCGCTCTGATCAACTTGCACAAAAGTCAGGGGGGTCTCATTCATTGGAGTTGAGTTCCCCAGATAGAGACTCCTCAATCAGGTCTTTGTCACCTGACTGGTTATTGGCTGGATACCTGTCATTGAACAGGATGACAAGTATCAGGCTCCAGTTACTGGTCATCTGACTTGGCTTTGATCACCAGGCTATGGAAAAGGATCAAGTTGACACTGCCCTGTTCCCTATGTTCTTGCTCAGTCCCTAAAGGGCTTGGTGACTCCTACCACTTGGTAAATCTGACCTTCTGCTGCTTTCCCACTCACTTATGGTGAAGAGCATGGGACAGAAGCTTACACAAGGCCAAGAAACAGCCAGACAGCAGAAGAGTTGGTCAGCCCCTTTTTCCATGCTGTGGCCCCTTGTTTCTACATCTAGCTACAAGGTGTATTCACCTTCTTTGCCACTTAAGCCACCTGCCCTGGATTTGGGAGCATCCCAGGTGGGGATATCGACAGCAGCAGACTCTTTCAACCTTTTGAGGGAGGAGTCTCTGTCAGCAGCTGCCTTGCAGAGAGTTCTAGAGGCTGTCACTAAGACAGCAAGGAATTTGCTCTTGATGTTCATGGAACTTTTGGCAGAGCTTTACCACCTCCACAGAGATGTCATGTTAGATACCTCGAGGGTTTTGCTGGATCATAGCAAGGATCATTTAACTTGGATTATTTGGCAGCTTAATTTATGGATCTCAGGGACTTCCAACACTGATTGTTGGCCGCAGTCCTAGATCCAGCAAAACCTGCTCCGAAGCACCCTAAGCCCTGGAGGCCTATGGGACCCTTGTCTAAACATTTTAAACAGGGGTCACTTTTAAAACTCCTCACCCCACTTTAATTTGATGGGGTGGCAGGAAGTCCACAGACCCCTCCAACCTCTCTAAGGATGGAGGTAATTGGTCCTAGGGAGCCACACCCTCTCCTGCCAAGTCCCCATCTGCCTGATGTCCTAGTAGGTGCCAGACTAGTTCTTTTACAGAAGCCTGCTTGAACCTAATGGATGATGCATGGATCCTCTGTACAATAAGAGAGGGCTACCTGCTTCACTTTTGGACTCTCTACATCTATTAAGGACCCCCTTTTGGTTTTGCCAGACAAAATTGGCATCTCTAAGGGAAGAGATATGGGCAAAGAGGTTTGTCAATTTTGGGCTCTTCCATTCAGCCTAGCTTCCACTCCCAGGGCCCTTAACAGAGTGATGGGAGTAATAGCAGCTCACTTTTTCTGTATTTTGACAAACTGGTTGATGCAGAGAGTTATCAGATGCGCCCTACTAATGGACCTGTCACTCAGTTTGAAGACAGTAACTTGTCTGGCTTTAATCCACAACCAGGAAATGTCAGATGTGACTCCATTGCAGAATTTTATTTACGTGGGGATGAATTTCATCTCCCATCAAGGGACAGTTCATGTTCTTCCCACAGGGTCACAAAGATACTGTTTCTCACAGCAAGACTGTTTGAGAAGACTTCATTGTCTGCTTGCTGCTACTTCTCTGTCCTGGCAACCCTGAGTGTGGCAGTTCCCCAAGGATTACTTCATATGAGGCCTCTACAGTTCCTGCTGCTAGCAAACTGGAGACTTCATAGGAACCCCCTGTCAGCTTGGATTCTTTTGGGATCTGAATTTCATCACCATCTGAGATGGTGGTTAAATCAAGGCAGGTTTCTGGCTGGAGTTCCAATACATGCCCTGGAACTTCACTCTTCTGGTACACCAACACCTCAGCTTCTGGCTGGGGTGCTCACCTAGAGCCCATGGGGGGTAGACCTTCAGGGCTTGTGGTCTTGGGAATAATATTCCCTTTATATCAACAACTTAGAAATGTGGGCAGTTTTCCAAGCATTACAGAGATGTGTCAACTACCACATCAGTCCTGGCATACCTTAATTGTCAGGGAGATACTCATGCCCCTTCTCTTTGCTTAGAATTCAGGAAAATCCTCCAACAGACAGCATATGAGGGGATCACTTTCAGAGTCCACCATGTTCAAGGCAAGAGAATTATCCTGGCAGACAGCCTGTCCAGACAGGGATGGGCTATCAATAGCAGAGAGACTTTTTCAACTGTGGGAGAGGCCAGTGGTTGACTTGTTGGCAACAGGGTTGAACAACAAGCTATAAATTCCAGTCTAAAGTGGGATTGACTGTACACATACACCTTACCACCTTTCAGAATAATTCCATAAGCTCTCCACACAGTCAGGACATCCACATCACAGCTCATCCTGATTGCCCCCCTGTGGCTCCAATGGTCATAGCTCAGCGAATTCCTTAGCCTGTTGGTAGCTGCTCCCCAGGAGTTACTCTTGAGAAGGGATCTACAGTAGCAGTCCCTTGTGTACAACAACCCACAGATTCTCCACCTTCAGGCCTTGTTCATATGAAATGATATATCTGCCAATATCAGTCTTTGAGCAGGGCTTTAGTCTCTCTTTGTGAGCCAGCTTTCTGCCAAAAAATTGGCTACCTTCAGAATACGCAGAACCAATTGAATTCCCTATTCTCAGTCAAATCTGTGGGATGATCAAGATATACTTATTTGCCCAGTTAGGGCTTTATGTTTCTATTTCAAAAGAGAAAAGAAATGGTTGCAAATTTCTCTTTCTTTCTCTCAAAGGTACCTGTTATATTTTGGCAGCCACCATCTCCAGGTGTATTATTTTTTCAAAAGAACTTATCACTCTCTCACTGAGAGAGATCTTTTTTTCTTGAGAATCAAAGTCCACAAAGTTAGGGTTATTGCTGCATCTTGGGCCTTTTTTAATTATTATTCTTTGGAAGATGTTGTGAAAGCTGCTTAATAGTGGTCTCACTCCACCTTCTCATCATTCTGTGTTCACTGTCGCACCAGAGCAAAGGCATCTATACATTAAACCCAGTTGTATCAGCCCAGTTGTATCAGCCCAGCAAGTTGTCAAACCATCTTCTAGTCTGCAGCAGAGAACCCTACTGACAACAGATGGTATGTTCGCACTGACCGCTAGTTATGGTGCCATCAGCCTCCATTTAGGCTGGAAAAGTCGGCAAAGGAATAATAGTATGTAATGTACTACTGCTAAAAAAATGTAGTATGGGGGGGGGGGGGGAAACTGATTTTAATTATGTAATATTTACCTGCTATTATTACCAATTCCCTCCTTCTTCCCCTCTCTGATGTTCTCTTAGTCTTCATCCAAGTCAAAGAAGGAATTCTGAATGATGGAAGTGACTAAATTATCAGACTAGGACTATGTTTATTTTGTTCTAGACTTCCAGTTACTAACTGGAGGAGGGAATATTCACCTTGGACTAAGGAAAATATATATTAAAGTAATAATAGCATGTAAGTATTACATAATGAAAAAATATTAGTTTTACCACCCCCACCCCCAAAGTTACATTTTACAGCAATGCTTTGATCATTGTTTAGACAAGCAGGTCCTGGCCTTGTTTTTTCTGCTTCAGTTTACTCATTCTATCATGAAGTGGAATTTGTGTTTGATTTTTCTTTTCAGATAGTATTTCTGGACTATGGTATGAAGGAAAAAAATCCCATTGACAATGTCAGATTCTACATGAAGGATCAACCAGATACCGCAGTAATGGTCAGAAAGAATCAGGTCAGTTTATTTGTGTGTTATGCCCCAGCAACAATAGCAGTTGGGTCATATTTGTTTTGCTGTTGTTGTCTATCTGAGAATTCCTTGGTTATGAAATGATCTGCAACAGAATTACTTGGCCATATCTTAGATATTTTTTTTCTTCACATGTTCTAAATTTTATTTTCCCATATCTACTAAAATGCAAAGCTCCATACGCATTATAAATTCAAAAATAAAATGCTTGAGATCACATTTAATAATGCATGAGACTGAACAAAAATGCTGAAAAATTCTCCCAAAATAAATGTCAACCAACAGTGGTATCCTTTAGCAGTTTTAAATTTAAATTTTAAACATATTTCCATAGAAGGAAACACAAAATTTCATGGAGAAGATGAGTGGAGATATTTCTGATATCAATTCCACCCATTTTTAAAGTCAACAGATGATCAGTAAGTTGTTTGAAAATATTGTTTGATATATACTCAATGCTGTGCAAAAGGCTGGAGATCTTGTATCCCATACGGGAGTGCTGGAGATCTTGTATCCCATACAGGAGTGCTGGAGATGGTTCCAAAATAAGTTACAAAATGCCGGAGACTCCAGAAAATGCTAGAAATATAACATGTATGCAGCATCAACATTGGGACCATAACAGGAAATGTTTTTTGATCGTGAAACTTGAGTACACAATTGAGAGAGATCCAATAAGAAGATACTTTTCACTCACATGGTCTCTATAGTGCCTTTATTACATGTAATTATGATTTTCATTTTGCATAATCTAACTACCAGTACTTGGTAAACCATTGGGGCCATAATTTGAAAACATTTCATGTTCTTGATCAGAAAGGTCAGTTAAAGCACATGGTTCTATAATCTAGACAATGGCAGTGTGTGTTCTCAAGGCTCAGACACACAATCTTGAGATAGCCAATCAAAAAATTGGTAAGCCAACAGGGTCAAAATGTGAGAACATTAAGCATTCTTGATATTAAAATGTACATACATGTATTCATGATTCAAATATGTGATCTCAAAATAGCCGATCCAAAAAATGGTTCTAATCATGTGATTTCTCTCTAGGTCATTTATTTGAGACAACAGCAATGGGTATTCTCAAGGCTTAAGAGAGACAATGCAATTGAAATGAATTTTATTATTGGATCTCTGGAGATTGTACATTTGGGGGTCAAAAACCTGAATTGCTGTTACCACAAATATACTATATGGAGAGAGATCATGTGATTTAAATTACTTTTCTAATTGACTTTCTCTCAAGATCATGAATTCATGCATTGAGAAAGCACATTTGGTTTTTGATAACATTAAGTATTTTACATTATGGCTCTGTTGGCTTGCCAGGTTGTTTGATTACACATAATGGTAATTTCAGTTTTGCATAATGAAGAACTTGATTGCACATAAAAGGAAAGCTCAATTACAAGAATTACAGACCTCATGTAATTGACTCCTTTGAGTTGATGTAAGTAAGCCTTAAGATCATGGAATGTTTTTGCATTATGGCCTCGATGGCTTGCCTTACATACAAAAAAAGGATTTAATATTTTTCCAGCTATAAAATTGTTCCATTCCTTGTTATTGAGGAATGCAAATCATGAAGATTATGTTTGTGAATAACAGCAAGTGTGAATACAGTTGAACCTTAATGTCCAAACTGGTCTTGGAACATGAGAACAGCATTATTAACTGGCAGTTAATCAGCTCTACTTTTTATACATTGAAATCTGTCTATAAAGGACACTCATTGGCTCATAAAATGTTGTCCTCTGTGGTCAGGTGTCTTTATATGCAGGTAACATTGCATGTAAATTCAAGGAGAGGATTAATAAAATGTTTGCCCTTTATTTACAGGTGTTTGCTAAAGTAAGTTTCATTGTATACTACAAAACGTTTTGTCAGACTTGGTTTTCAATATTTAAAGTTAGGATAATTGTGATTCCACTGTAGCACACCCCCCCCCCCCCAAAAAAAAGGTAGCAAAGCATTCATTGTTTATAGCAGGAGTAAAGATGCTAAAACCAATTCAGTTGCATATGTGGATTTTGATATGCTCAGCTTGTGCATAAAATATTTTTATCAAAGCAGTATAATATAATCGTGCATACATACCTCTAATGTCAGGTTTACCAGATGTTGCCAGAAAAGTTTGCTGAACAGCATGTTCGAGTTTATTGTAAGAAAGATGACATGCTCAGCATTCAGAAGGTCCTACAGTCTTTTGATAGATGGTGCAAGAAGAACAATTTTCCACCACCAAAAGTAAGTAGTCTTATTCAGCATATTTTTGTTGATGCATTAAGGTATCACCATGGTTTTCAGAGGACATGCCAATATACATTATTGGACAAATATTAGCTTAAATGAAATTATAAAGTAATTTACAAAATTTGTTTCACTCAACTCGGAGAAATCCTTTCCAACAGTATTTTGGATGAAGCACTATGTCATCAAAATATTTATCAATGATGATGCCTGTGCATCATTAAACTTCATGGGTGTATTTAATACGGGGGGTAGGACTCATCACATGCAAAATGAGGTCACAGTGACTTACTTTTCTTGCTTCATGATTACATTAAGTTTTTGCATTTAGCTCAGTTTCTGTGATACTGTTATATGTAGTCATGAGGATGCTGTTTACCATGAGCAGAAGTAGGTAACAGGGACCTGCTTATCTTCTGGCAACTTTGCAAGGTTATTGGATTATGCTACATCAGATCAGGTGAGACAGAGCACTTTGTATTTCTTATAAGGACTCCAATGCCAACTCCATTGTCTGTTTAAGTTTTATAGGGAGAAAAATCTTCAGATGATTGTTTGGGTCTTGAAATTTCTCACAGACTAGAAGGATGTAAACTGTTCACAATATGAAAAGTAAAGTTAACTTTATTTTAGTTGTTTTCTAGCTTTTTCTTGGTATTCATAGTGCATATTAGATACCTCAAGGATAAATGTAAAAAAACCCTGAATTTAATGAGTTGTGGCAAACACAGCTTGGGGAACACACTGGAAGGTCTGGCTCTGGTTATACATGTCTTTACTAAGATCTAAACTTGACTACAGCTTGATTGTATATGGATTGGCTCACAAATCTTACCTGCAGATGCTTGATCCAATACAAAATCAGGGACTTAGTCTCTATTCGGGAGTTTTTAGAACTTTACCTTCAGAAAGCATCTTTGTTTAGGCAAATGAACAACTACTTTATCTCAGACAAACAAACTGTTCTCTTTAGTATACTACCAAACTACCCTCTCTCTAATCCATCTAATCCCACCTTGTATGATCAGAGACCAAATTGTATTCCACCTTTTAGCAGATTTATTCATCCTCATCTAAAAGTTGCAAAATCAGTCTTGCAAGTACTGCAGAATTCTCTATTCCCAAATTACCACACTGATTATTGAAACCCCCCAAAAATAATATTGGATTTTTGCCATTACAGAAAGTCCTCTACCAATTAATTCCTTTAATCAGAATACATTAAATGAAAGAAGAGCCTCCTATCATAGCTGTATGTGCCTGTATACAGATGGTTCAAAAGATGGAGACATGGTTGCAGCTACTGTTGCAACACCCGACAGCACCATCTTCAGCTGGTTACCAGATAAATCATCCCTTTTTACTGTAGAAATTGCAGCCATAATCATATCTCTCAAGTATATCAAAACCTCTCTAAAAATTTCATCATCATTTTGGATTCACTTTCTACATTGAAAGCCTTACAAAACCTTGAATTTGACAACTTCCTTATTTTCAAAGTCTTACAGAAGCATGACTTGCTCATAAAATTTGGAAAAAATATTGTGTACTCTTAGAAGCCGTGTCACATTGGTATTAAGGGTAATGAAAGGGCAGATAAAGCAGCCAAAGCTGCTCTGCAGTCACCCATTTCTGAATGAAAGATTTACATATAGGGACTTCAGATATATAAATAGGCATGTTTTATATGCTTGTCAAAATATGTGGAATGAGAACTCCACAAACAAGCTTCTGAACATCAAACCCATCATTGGAGAGTGGCATCCCTTGTATACAATGTAGAATGAATCACAGAGTTGAGGTCATATTGTGCCAATCAAATATAGGACATGCAGCAAATACTTAACACATGCATACCTCCTGAAGGGTGAACATTGATGAGAGTGAATACCTTGTCATTGTCCACTGACAGTAAAACATTCTTGTTAAGTATATCAACTTCCACCCTGTGAGACAGAAGTGTTTTTTTATGTGAACTGATTTAAGAAGATTTTTGATGATGTAGTACCAGTGAAAATCTTGGACTTTTGAAAAGATTATTGTTTATATAATAAATTTTGACCCTATACTTTAAGGATTTTATTATGTTTTTACTTCTATTTTTTATTGTACATACCTTGTAAAGAATTTTAACATCTTTACCTTTTATCTTCTATCTTGTTGTACTATTTTTTTGGAAGGCTTTATCCTCTTAAAGTTTTTGCAATTTTAACTTTACATTCTTAGAACATAGCTTTTAATTGCCACTGTTGATGTGCCATTAAATTCTGTAATAACATCCATATTTTAAAGTTCTTCATCCTATTTACATCCTATCTGGAATATATAGCATATACCCGGTACATGTACTTCCCACACTTCTTGTATCATTCCTGGCCTCAGGCCACAGGGGTAGACTCAAGTCTGAATTTTTTACTGGCCAACTGGGCCAGCTAAGTTGGAAAGCTAGTGACCCCTCCTCCTCATTGGAAAATTCACTGACCAGAAGGGCCTGTTAGATGTGATTTGCACTGGCCAACGTGCATAAATGTGGTCATTTTGTTGCATGAAATGATAACAAGTATGGCACATTACAGTTGGTCAATATTTTCACCTGACTGGATCATTGGCCATTATTATGACATAATTTTTAACCATGGGGATAATGCTTAGTAAGATGCACAGATAATGTAATTAAATATGTTTGATTCCCATAACTGGTGTTGATTTATACTGAGTTCTGTGTGGAAATTATAACTCAAAAATGTCTGATAGTGGTCAGATTAGTTCTGGTGTTTAAAATTTCTTGTAAAGTACAGCCAAAAATATTAACTGGCCTGCCAGACTTGTTGCTTGAACTATTAAATGACTTGGCAAAAAACACTGGCTATGGGCTTGAAGGTCAGCAGCTGAAGCAACCCCTGGGGTCATGATTCTGGTTTGGGCTATGGTGTTTTGCCCTAATTCATTGACAGTTTGTCTCAGGAGCATAACCATGTGCTTTTGAAAATGCATTATTTGTTGTGGTGGATTTAAATCCTCCATGAATATTTCTAATTTTACAGTAAATGTTTTTTACATGAAAATACTGCTTTTTGAAATACAGGGTTCCCACATTTGTAGAAAACTCCTGGGGAAAAAAATTGTCATGGAAAGTAATGGAAAATGGCCAAAAATTGTGTCAAAGTGGGTGGATTGGATGGCTGTAATGGAAGGAGGACATCTTGTCAAAAAAACTGATTATGTAGTTATCTTTCCTCTCATGTTGATCAATATTATCATTATTAGTTATCTTTCCTCTCATGTTGATCAATATTATCATTATTTCTTGTGTACAGATCCAACTTTCCAGGTTTTTTGTAATAAACATTAAAGAATTTAGTCATGAAAAATTAGAAATTTGTCATGGAGAAGTCATGGGAAAGCCATGGGAAACAAAATTAGATTTGAGTACAAACCCTTGATTGACTATATTTTACTGTTATAATTAATGTCTTCAAACAATATTGAAAATATGTTTGAAGCACTCTGCATTTTGTTCTTGGTAAGTTTTTCCTTGTGTTTGATCAGTCATAAATTAAAATATAATGACTTGAAAAGAGAGTTATTGATTTTAAAAGATAAATAGCTGTTTTCATTTTTGCAATTTTTCACATAATCTCCAAGTGCGCCAAAATTGCAACATTAAAAACACTTATTTATCCATTGAAATAGATACTTCTTTTCAAGTCATTATTTTGATTCTAACATGAAAAATAAATAGAATTCAGTTGGTTTACACCAGTTCACTCTATTGACCTTGTACTACAACAAATGAGTGTTTCGCTCAACCATTGGCTGCTCACTCCTGTGATGATGTTGCAATAATGAACATTACTGTTTGTCAAATGTGCCTTTAAAATAGGTGTCAATTGTGCAAGATAAATTCCTTTTTTTTCCATGCATTGTAAAGGGAGACAAAATGGGTTCATTTTAGAATTGATGATAATCAGGCTGTAACTGATTAAATTTCTACATTTCAAGTTTAAGTGATTATTTTTGATTTTATTATTCTTTGGCTTACGTAGGATTGGACATGAAACTTGGTATCATGATCATAATGTATCTCTAAAAGAAAATTGCACTTGCAACATGATTAGATGCGCTTTTTAAGAGTAATGTTTTTTCTTTGTCATTTACATACCTGCCATATTCAAAGACAGTGTTGGGAGTCTTTGGAGACTCCAAAAGTGTGTTATGAGGTCACAAGGGGGGTCATTGTTCATGGACAAAAAAGTGACATCAGTTGAGAATAAGTTATCTTTTCATATGAGATTATAGAAAATTACTGGAAATTCAAATTTGATATATAAAAAAAAAAGAAAATAACATAGGTGTTTTCTTTGGAGCATTTAATACACTTGCAAACAAAAAATTGTTGGTAGATTTAGCATTGTCCAATACCAACACCATACACATGTGCCAACATTCACATAATCAGAACCAGACATACATTAAATAAATAAAATATATACCAAGCTTCTGTCTTTAAAATTCATAGCACTGCATCTTAATTAGATGCAGTCCTTGCTGCTCTCAATAGTTCAGTGTGTGTGTGTGTGTGTGTATGTGCAGGGGGGGTTGGTGAAGGTAATGTAAGTGTAATTTGTGTTCATCTTTGCACTCATTGAAGACTGGATGGTCTGGAAGATCTTGTTGAATTTTTCTCAGCATAGAAAATGATCTTTCTGCATCTGCATTGATGTGAGGGAGTGTCGAATATGCTGGGTGGTGTTGCTATGTCAACAGATGTCACACATTCTAGAATGATGAACATCAATATGGTGTTGGCATTGTGTGCAAAAAATAAAATGATCCACCTTACTGCAGCACTTTACATAGTCAAACTCGATTTAAATTTGCTGGGTTCTGCTCGCTTTACAGGTAGCTCATCATTTCTTGGATCACAGCTGCATTTCAACATTTTGCCTTAAAAAATGAATCACTCTTGTACTTTCTGACTACAAAAATAATCATGTTTTGTGTTTTATATATGGAGTGAAATCCAAGTTCAAAGAAATGTTTCCGCTTATCACAAACTTGCCAATAATCTTTAATAGCGATGGATTAAACAGTCTCATTCAAGGCAATGATGTGTAATAACTTGTTCTTCAACATGCATCTCTTTGATTTATCTATAACTTCAAACAAATTTGGGTTGTCCCACTTTAACTATGCAAATTATCCCAATGGGCTTTCCCACTGTAACAGCATTCTTCAAAGGATTTAACATGGCTTCACCATAGCTATTTTCACTAGGCCAATTAAGTAATCAGTGGTTGCATATGTGTGACCACCTTACCTTTTCATTGTCTCTATGATAAACTGCCCCGATGATAGTTTTACATGGGCTCTAAGCAGAACTATTTACTGTTTATACAGACTACATGCTAGGGACACATACATGTATAGTGGTGGTCAAAAAATCACTCGCTCCATTTTTTTTTCTATTTTGTTTCTCCGATAGCTGAAAATCATGTTTTTTGAAATGCATGTGTTGGGGGATTTGGGAGTAAAAATTCATGTTTTCCGCATGACACATTGTGTTATGGCAGGTATGCATTTGCTGAATTTTGAGAACATAATTAAACCTACATCGTAAATTAGACACATGCCTATGAATGCATTATTTGAAATTAAGAAATGAACATGGAAGACACATTCTTGAGAATTTTTTAAGTGCAGTTTCATTTGAATTGTGTGCCTAAAAAAGTGTGCTTCAGCTTTGAAGTGGCATGTCATTTCTGCTGTTGTATGAAATACTACAGATCCAGGGAAATCTATATCCATTATATTTTCCATGGTCTACCTTTGGATGATTTGCAAAAATCTATACATTTTTAACAATGCCTTTTAAATTATGTGCAACAATTTTTTCCAGTTGTCTAGATCTGGATAGAAATGGAATATCCAGATACATTTAGTAAAGACAATTGCTCTTGTATGCCCCTACTGCTTCCAGAGGGGACATCATTTGGTTCCATCTGTCCATCTGTTCAGAGAAGCTTGTTATCAAAGTTATGCAACAGATGTAACCTAGATAAGTAAAATTTGGCAGGCATATGTATATGTATCTGTAGACAACATGATCAGATTTTCAATCCATTATCGTAACAGCATTTCTTAAAATTGTGTATACATTTATGGTTGGATTGGAAAGCAAATCCAGCTTATGGATTGATGATGTCTGTCCATCTGTCTGGTATCAACACTCAGGTAAGGGTTTGCATTTATGTCATTTTATCAGACACTATTGCTTGTAGAGTCACATAAGCTGATATTTAGATGTGTCATGTGGAGTACCATGTGCACACTTTTAGAGAAAATAATGTCAGTGACCTATGCTTCATGGCCCAGTGATTTTGGTAAACCTATTTTGTTCATTTTGTTGGGCACTATTGCATGGAGTCAAAAGCTGTAATGTATGTAATTGCATGATGAGGAGTAAAGTACTACCTCACAATAAGGCACTTCAGTATGAGGCAGTCCCTTTTTTAAGGGGGTTTTGGTTATGATAATGGATCCCACTTCATTATCTTACAGTAATATTAGGCATAAAATACCTGAATATAAGGTGACCTCACAAATAACGTGGTCCACTTGTATGGGTCGCATAAACAGTATTATAGTCAGGGAGTTGTACTATAGCTATCAGTCAAAAATAGGTCACATGTTTTATGGTTCAGTGATTGTGCTTACTTTTGCATTGAGCTTACTTTCTCTAGGTTAGGGTTTATGTTTAGGTCATTTTCTCAGACATTATTGCTTGTAGAGTTACACTAGTTTGTATTTAGATTTGTCAATCCATGGTTCAAAGGAACTACAAAAAATGTTTAAAGATTGTTACCCAGTGAATGAATTTACAGTATTCATTGTTTGCAATTCATTCATACTGCCATTGCTGGTTTGCTTCTTGGATTAGACTTATTCTACAAAAATCTTGTTTGCACAATTCAGCAAAAATTACTTGAGATAGACTGATGAAATTGGGTAGCACTGTGATATGCATGTATAAATAACTGATTAGATTTCCAGACCATTACAGCAATTTTTCATTTTTTTTTTATACATTTTTGATGATCTGAGTAGTTTTTCATGCCATCATAGTAATTTTTCCTTTTTGTTATGAGTTTTTAAACTTTTTGAGGACATATGTGTTGTACAAACACAAATCTAGTTTGAATTGTCCTTTTCATTCTTCACTTTAGATTTACTTTGTGTCGAATCCCTAATAGTTGAACCAGACACAATGGTCACTTTTTCAACTGCAAAGGTGGTGTCAGCAGTTTAGTTAAGGTTTGGAATAAAATTCATTGTTTTCCTTCAGGTTATGACAGCTAGAAATTTTTTAAGTCATAATAGAAAAAAAATTAAGCAATCTAAAGATTACACATTGATAGTGCAAATGTTATATATATGGGGAAGACTGTGCCAACACTTTTGGAATTTTGGTCTTGCCCCTGGAGATGAGACCAAGGAGATTGGATGGAGTTCCCACAGGTCAGGAAAAAGATAGGGTATTTTCAGTTTTTAGCAAAGTCAAGGAATTTTATGATAAGTCAAGGAAAATCAAAAGTCAAAAGTCAGGAAAAAGTAGGGGAATTTTGTATCCTCAGTCAGGGAAGTTTTACTATGGATAAGCATGCAGGGAAATGTGTAATGTTAGATTTGCTTCTGTGCAAAATGTTCTAAATAACTCCAGTAGACTTTTGGTTACTTGAACTTAATTTAAATTCAGCTATTCTTAAGAAACTGAGAGAAACATATTACATTACATGTATGCTTAATGATGAAGACTTACACAGAGAAACATATTACATTACATGTGTGCTTAATGATGAAGACCGACACAGAGAAACGTATTACATTACATGTGTGCTTAATGATGAAGACTTACACAGAGAAACATATTACATTACATGTGTGCTTAATGATGAAGACTGACACAGAGAAACATATAACATTACATGTGTGCTTAATGATGAAGACTGACACAGAGAAACATATTACATTACATGTGTGCTTAATGATGAAGACTGACACAGAGAAACATATTACATTACATGTGTGCTTAATGATGAAGACTGACACAGAGAAACATATAACATTACATGTGTGCTTAATGATGAAGACTGACACAGAGAAACATATTACATTACATGTGTGCTTAATGATGAAGACTGACACAGAGAAACATATAACATTACATGTGTGCTTAATGATGAAGACCGACACAGAGAAACATATTACAGTACTGTGCTTAATGATGAAGACAGACACAGAGAAACGTATAACATTACATGTGTGCTTAATGATGAAGACTGACACAGAGAAACATATAACATTACATGTGTGCTTAATGATGAAGACTGACACAGAGAAACATATTACATTACATGCATGCTTAATGATGAAGACTGACACAGAGAAACATATTACATTACATGTGTGCTTAATGATGAAGACTTACACAGAGAAACATATTACATTACATGCATGCTTAATGATGAAGACTGACACAGAGAAACATATTACATTACATGCATGCTTAATGATGAAGACTGACACAGAGAAACATATTACAGTACTGCGCTTAATGATGAAGACTGACACAGAGAAACATATTACATTACATGTGTGCTTAATGATGATGACTTACACAGAGAAACATATTACATTACATGTGTGCTTAATGATGAAGACCGACACAGAGAAACATATTACATTACATGTGTGCTTAATGATGAAGACCGACACAGAGAAACATGTTACATTACATGTGTGCTTAATGATGAAGACTGACACAGAGAAACATATTACATTACATGTGTGCTTAATGATGAAGACTTACACAGAGAAACGTATTACATTACATGTGTGCTTAATGATGAAGACCGACACAGAGAAACATATTACATTACATGTGTGCTTAATGATGAAGACTGACACAGAGAAACATGTTACATTACATATGTGCTTAATGATGAAGACTGACACATGGAAACATGTTACATTACATGTGTGCTTAATGATGAAGACTGTCACAGAGAAACATGTTACATTACATGTGTGCTTAATGATGAAGACTGTCACAGAGAAACATGTTACATTACATGTGTGCTTAATGATGAAGACTGTCACAGAGAAACATGTTACATTACATGTGTGCTTAATGATGAAGACTGTCACAGAGAAACATGTTACATTACATGTGTGCTTAGTGATGAAGACTGTCACAGAGAAACATGTTACATTACATGTGTGCTTAATGATGAAGACTGACACAGAGAAACATATAACATTACATGTGTGCTTAATGATAAAGACTGACACAGAGAAACATATTACAGTACTGTGCTTAATGATGAAGGCAGACACAGAGAAACATTACATTACATGTGTGCTTAATGATGAAGACTTACACAGAGAAACATATTACATTACATGTGTGCTTAATGATGAAGACTGACACAGAGAAACATATTACATTACATGCATGCTTAATGATGAAGACTGACACAGAGAAACATATTACAGTACTGTGCTTAATGATGAAGACTGACACAGAGAAACATTACATTACATGTGTGCTTAATGATGAAGACTTACACAGAGAAACATATTACATTACATGTGTGCTTAATGATGAAGACTGACACAGAGAAACATATTACATTACATGTGTGCTTAATGATGAAGACCAACACAGAGAAACATGTTACATTACATGTGTGCTTAATGATGAAGACTGACACAGAGAAACATATTACATTACATGTGTGCTTAATGATGAAGACTTACACAGAGAAACATATTACATTACATGTGTGCTTAATGATGAAGACCGACACAGAGAAACATATTACATTACATGTGTGCTTAATGATGAAGACTGTCACAGAGAAACATGTTACATTACATGTGTGCTTAATGATGAAGACTGTCACAGAGAAACATGTTACATTACATGTGTGCTTAATGATGAAGACTGACACAGAGAAACATATTACATTACATGTGTGCTTAATGATGAATACTGACACAGAATGCTTAAACTAATAAGTTCTTTGGTCAGATAATTACTGGTAGATTGTTCTTGGCTGTATTATTTTACTGTTTGCAGTTCTGTATTTTACCTGAGTGTTGAACAGCAAAACCTGTCTTGAAAGACCACATCTTTGAGAGATCACCTGTCTTGAGAGACCAGGTTATCAAGGCACAGATTGATTGATTATATAATGTTATGAGCTGTAATGTGAGACTACTTGTTACTTGTTAAAATTGTGTTAAATATACAGTCAGTGTGCTAGATTCCTGGACAATTTACATGCAGATAGTTGCACTTATTGAAAAGGCATCTTAGCCATGTGAAAGCTATTTTGTAAAACTTTTTTGAACTTAAATTATTTGCAAGAGTCAGCTTATTTTTTATCCACTTAGTTTGCATCCTATGTCTAATTAACTTTCTCTTTTTAGGGTTAAGTAGCAGTTTCTTAAAATGATCTATATTTATGACAGCTTGTTCTAGGGGATATTGTTAATTTGATTTATTATGAACATATTTATATATTTAAATAACTATTGAGGATTTCACTTTGTAACATTACAGAATCACTAGAATGATAATTTATATAAATGTTTCTGTGTTGGTATCACACATACATATTTTTAAAACCATTTTAAATAAGTTTTTCAAATGCCCAACCTTTTTCAAATAAGAAGGTTAAATTCAAGGTTTTGTGGGGTTGACTGTAGGGGTTAGTGGAGCTGGAGGCCAACTTAATTCTACCATGATAAGCCCAGAAGGACAGTTGCATCAGTTCACTAAAATCATCAGGGTGGACTTATCATAGGACATTGCTTTCAAAGCATGGGCTTATCATTGGAGAAATATGGTCAATACCTTTGTTTTATATGTTTAAAGTGGAAATTGTGTGTGTCTGTGTTTGAGATGATATGTGTGGTCAGGGAAAATATGCCTTTAGTAAAGGAAAAGTCAGTGGATTTTTGGTCCCAATAAGCTCTGGGAACCTTGAGGGGTGATTTTGCATAGGTTTAAAATAACTTTACTGTTGTATATCTCACCTGTGTGAGAATTGCCTTGTATGATGCATGACCCAAGTGTCAACACGTTGTAGAGTGGCACTTCTGGGTCATACCCTGCAGAATTTTCCTCCCCTGATGGACATCATAATATAGAAACTATTGAGATCCCCACCCTGTAATCATATATACACTTACTCAGCATGAAAAGACAAATTGATGCAACTGACATTTACCCTAGGTCCACCCCTAATCCAGGGACTTATTCCCTGGGTCTCCATCCATGGAAACTATTGTGATCCCCACCCTGTAACCATATAGACACTTACTAGGCATAAAAGACAAATGTATGCATGTAATGAACATTGACCCCCTAGGATTCATCCATATCCGCAGGGACTTTGCCCCAAGGTCATGAATTGGAAACTATTTAGATCCCCATCATATAACCAAATTTATAGATGTAAATGGCATTGACCCAGGATCCATGCCAATACCCAGGGACTATGCTCCCCCCTCCAACACCACAACTATAACTTGGAAACTGTTAAGATCGACACCCTATAGCCTTGTATACACATGCAGGGCATGAAAAGATAGATATAAGTATACAACTGACATTAGCCCCAGTGTTTATTCTTACCCCCAGGGGACTAAGCCTCTAGGTCATAGCTTGGAAACTATTGAGATCCCCACCATATAACCAGGTACATACTTATTGAGCATGAAGAGACACATGCACACAACTGTTCTTAGGTAGTTCTTACCCTCAGGGGACCTACCTAAGAGTCTCAAACTTCAGGGTGGAGGTCAAAACAGGGTAGTGCAGCGATTCTTGTTTTTCAATGACAGAATTCTGGTAATGTTTCTTACATGTTTAGGCTGATTTTACCAAGTTTGACTCGTATGATATTTTGACATCAGCTGTACTCATTAATCAGAATTGCAAGAGCTGTTTGAGTACAGTTTTGTCATATAAAAGAAACCCTTTTTGTAGGTATTTTGTGTGTAGTTAGTAATCGACCATGTAAGAATTGCTGTGTGCAAATGTTTGCAGGAGCATCTGGGAAAGATTTTGAACCCTATGGCATAAATTTTTCCCTTCTGTGCCAAGAAATGCTTCCACAAAACAAACCATGTATTATCCAATAATAATAATAATATTTAGTGATCTTGTCATATATTGTCACTGCAATGTATTGTTGCCCTCTGTGGGCACAAGCAATTACCAAAATCGGCAGTGGCAGTAAAATTTTATAGATGGCGATTCATTTTAATAAACACTAATTATTTGGCAAAAGAAAAACTTAGTAGCTTGTGCAGACTTTTGCCTTGATGTCATTGCTGGTGTAACGTATTTTTGAGGTTGTACAAGTGATATCAGAGAATGAAGGTTACATTAAATAAGTAAATTTTCTGCCTCAATTTTTATGAAGAACAAAATATTTGGTAAATTTCAATACTGTCAGTGTTAATGTGTCACTATGTATGCAGATCAAACTGTTATACAGCTATTTTGTTTATAGATTTCTATTTCCTACACAAACCAACCATCGAACATGGGCAGGTATATTAGAAATTGCAGAATATATGCTAAGTTCATCAACTTCAAGCTTGAAATTAAATATGAGTGCAGGCTTTGTTCCACAGAGAAATTTTGACAGATTGTGTATCTATTATGGACAAACTTGTGTTCAAAATATCATCATGGAGCAAGGTTGTGCTGGTGTCTAAAAGCTAAAATGTAAATAAATTATACTATGTACCATTGGCATTTTGTTACTGTTGTGTTGTATCCACCTTGGAGTTTGAGAGCCACTACATTTAAAGAAATTGAACTGCAGTTGCTTGCTATGTGTTTATTTTTACAGTTAGCAGTATTATGCTTAAACGTACAGAGAAACAAATAAATTCAAGTTGTTTGAAACAATCTTATTCACCTTCTTTCTTTTTCTTCCCTTGTTTTTCTTCTTGCATGGATGGCTCAGTTGGGTTTTTTTGAGAGCCAGTGGGTGTTTGAAAGGGACTGAAGGGCATTCCTTAAAGTCATATTTTGTTGTTCAACAAATATAAATATTGCTATCTTATCGCATAAATGAGGATGTAACTGTAAGAAAGATAAGTTGATATCTGATTCGTTTTCAAATAGAATATAAAACAAGATTAAGCATTTTATACTCAAATCTGTTATGAGCATCTTCCATTGGTATGCATGGAGGATATTCATGACTCCTGAAATAAAACTAGTAAATATGTCAAAAGTATGGTTAAGTTTGAAGTATATGTGAGAAAATTTCATTGAATCGATCTTTCTTCATATTGTTACAATTTTAAGTTTAGAAATATATGCAGTGGAGTATCTTCATCATCAAGCTACATTGTAAGCACACTATATGTAGTGTTCAGTGAGACCCGTGGTTCAATAGGGATAATTAGTCCAGTTCGTAAGAAGGCCGCCTGCCATGCAGGAGAACCCAGTTAGATTCCCACCTTTTAATTTTCATCTGTTTACTTTTAATGTAGACTTAATGACAGCTTAAATTTTGCAATAAAACTTGAGCCATCTTTAAATTGACTTGTAAATTGGGGATATTTATATATATATATATATATATATATATATATATATATATATATATATATATATATATATATATATATATATATATATATATATATACTGTATTTGCCGGCCTATAAGTCGATACATTTTTTATCTGGAAGTCTGGGCTTCATCTTATACTCCGAATCAACTTGTATATGGATTATGTAATTGAAATTGCTTTACCCTATCTAATGTTATTTTTCGTAAATGCAAATATTTATATATTTTATCAAAGTATGAGAAATAATGTGTACAACAAAATAATTCTCATTTTGGGGAAGAGATTGTGTGCAAAAGAATAAAGTACCCAACATTGAGAAGGATTCCAAAATATTTACAAGATCGTCATATTAAATTCACAAGCATCAGACATAATTGCACTAAAGCAGCATGCACTAGTAATATATGTTGTTTAAATTAGCTTACATATGTGTTTATTAGAATAGACAAGAAAACGAATAACCATAACATGGACAAAGGTATTTCATCGCACCTTTTTCTTCTTGCACCTTGTGATTAAAATAAAATAGCTTTTGGCCCTTCTTTGTGCTATTTTTCTTAATGTACCTTACTGCCTCCCATTTAACTGAAGCTTTTGTCAAAGAGAGAAAACAGTAATAAAATAGTAAATGGAAATTACACAAATACATATCATACTCCTTCACTTTCAAAGATATGTAATTTATATTTAAATATTAACATTATATTTATATTCATATAGACTTCATTTAGTTTAAATCCCAAGAATGACCATTTACCATACTGTTGTTTTCTTTGCAAGTACAGTGACCTTACCATTCCCACCAGATAAGATTACCCTTTATCAGTAAGTGCATGTACACTTCCTATAGTTAGGCAGCATTTGATTTGATCTTTGCTCATGCTAGTTGTTACTTTGAATTCTAAGCTCTGACACTTCTATCGGCAAGAAAAAAAGGTGTCACTGGTTGAGAAACTTAAATGAGTAAGCACCTGACATTACCTGGCAATACACAGTACCATATATGTTAACTTGCTTTACATGATCGATTAAATACCCTATGGGTAGCCTTATTTCCCTATTGATAGCCTCCCTAATTTGATCTCGTCTGCCAAATCTTGCCCTCAAACAGGTGTCAAGTGGAATTACCTGGCCAAAGCTGTAGGCATCTTTATTTAGCGTGTAAATAACACTGCAAAGCCATGTGGTTCTTGTGACAATGGATATCGTAATTAAAACAAGAATTAACTGTTTATTTAGAGGTATTAATTGATAATGGAATATAATAGTGATCACAATTGTCAGGTAACTAAACAATACAGATTATAATTGCCCTGTAACCTCTCTCTCTCTCTCTCTCTCTCTCTCTCTCTCTCTCTCTCTCTCTCTCTCTCTCTCTCTCAAAATAAAAACTGCACTGAATGCATATGTTCTTACACACTGACACAGCGTTGTTTTGTCTCTCTCCATCTCACTCACACACATACATACATGCATTGACTAAAAACAAGTCTTTATCAAGTTCTTTTTTTTTTATTGTACATGTACTTTGATAATGAGGTTACTGTTGCTCTAAGAATACAAGTTACACTTAACTTTTTGACAACAAGGGTTCATATTATTGCATACAATGTACCAATAAATAATACCTGTAAATAATACATGTACAGACCATCTTAATCATTTTCTCAATTAATCTGGAATAGCATACAGTGTTACCATTAATATTCATGAAAACAGAAGTTACTAGAGAAAAAGATGAAGCCAAGGAGTTGATCTGGCTTTTTGCCACTTATATATGGATGAAGAATGGAAAATTTACAAAATTAACGAATTCAACTTATACTCCACAATGATTTATAGGCTGGCAAATACAGGTGTGTGTATATAAATATATATATATATATATATATATATATATATATATATATATATAGAGAGAGAGAGAGAGAGAGAGAGAGAGAGAGAGAGAGAGAGAGAGAGAGAGAGAGAGAGAGGATATCTTCATTTTTTGAGTAGATATAAGGAAATATTTCACGAGTGAAGTGGCAAACATTGTATTGTCACAAGTGGAGAAGCCATGAGTGACAATACAAAATGTCTACTAAAAAACAAATTTTCTTTTTAATATATATATTATTTAAGGTAAAAATCGTCGATGTGCATTTTTCTTTTTTCTCCATTGTGTGTTAATGCGAATAATGGCTGCATTACTGCATCGATAAAAAGAAGTTCTGAAATTTATAATAATTTTAGGACAGCGACCTTTTGCAAATTTATCTTGCACAAATAATGCTTTAAATTGTGTATTTTGCCAAATTAATGACTGTTTTCAAACAAAAATGAAGAGATTTTTTTTTTCGTTAACACATTTCTTGTGCGGATTAATACAGTAAACATGGTTGGGGTGAAAGTTTGTAGATTTACCACAATGCTGTCACATCTGACAGATTTCAGAGCGTAACATCTTTAAATAAAAGATCTTAATGATTGTGAGTTTACTTGTATGGATTTTGGTTCTTTATTTTGTTTATTTCTGCATTCAAACATGAATATATGGTCTTGGCAACCTTGCAGTCTAGACGCTGCACCCAAATTTCCATTGTCACTTAATTTCAGTTCGCAATCAACACTCATCAATGATCGATTTCTCCATCATTTTCAAACATGATTATGATTGTGTTCAAAGTTAGAATCGCTACTTAAACAATTTTATTACTATATTTAAACAAGAGTTTTTCCTAAAAATGTGTCCGTTTGTCATAGAGTGTAAAAAGGCACACTGCATGGGTGACATAATATCTAACGGCAACAGTTCATGTAAATTCAGTCACTAATCATTTGCAGGATTCATGTGGAAACTAATTAAAAAAAGTTAATACTTGAAGCCTACTTTTTGTTCTTTGGAATTCATTTTGGGGCACTTTTGTGTGACCCCTCCTTATTGGTTAAATAAATGTACAATAGGGGGTCTACAGTCTTGACACATTTTAAGATCTGTTCATCCTGATGGAGAGAGAGGAGTCAAAAAAGAAGAAGAAAAATGAAATAGGCATAAATTTGGAAATACAGATTTTAATAACATACTTAAGGGCAGATATATTACCTAAATGTGAACAAAAAGTAGTTCCAAAAGTGATATCACCATTGTGGCGCTAAAAGCAGTATCGCCACTGTGACAATATAATTTTTCTTCCACTGATATATTGCATTATCTCATTATGAAATTTATAATAAATATATATAATTTAAAGTTCAGTGAATAATTTATAATTATTTATAATTATCAACAAAAAATAAATAGAAGTTGGAAAATTTTAGTTTTTTTTTTTTTAAATGCTGTTTTCATGGCAACTGGCATGTGAACACAAAACTTGTGTCTGAAATGAAATAACACCATGTCATATATGTAATATAATGATAAAGTTCAAGAGGGGTAGAAGAAAGCTCTTATTCAACCTTTTCTGATAAAAGAATATGGACAAATGCATAATTTAGCAATAAGTTAAACTTCTATTAGTTTCAAAAGAAAAATTGCAGGAAAAGAGGGGCATTATAAAAAGGAACATAATGCATAATTACAAAAGTTGAATAGGAGTCTGGGCCAGATCAGAAAATTCCATAGTGCAATCCTTTTCTGGTACACTTGATAATCGAAAATATAAGTATTGTTCTGGGTAAAATTTGGCAGCAACTTGAGAAATTCTAGCAGCAACCTAGGTTATCAGGTTCAGTGTGAAAACGATAGCTGCACAAAATATATATAGAGAATATCATATATATTTGAGATCCCACCCAGCCAATGTAAATCCATTTTCAATTCACTGCAATAAAAAACACTAGTACATAGTAGCATGTTTACTGTAATCAGCAGTGTCATCAACATTTGTACATTTCAAGCATTAACATATTTGTCAGATAAAAATAGCAAGTCTACCAGCATTGGTCACTGGAAACAAAAACCAAAACAATTTTCCACAAGCAGCAACCTTGGCATTGGCACTTAACCAGGCACATGTCTTTAGTGGGCTTTGGTGATATTTAACTCATTACCAATATGACACACAACAGCAACTTGTTAAACTATTAAACAAGAATAGTGACTTTTGAAATTACATAAATTATATGAACTGCTGTGATCAGATTGTTGGATTGTATGTGTACACATAAGTTCTGAATTAAAATTTTGACCATATTGTCTTGGAATCTTTGGGATTTTTTATACTTAATATAACTTTTATCTGTGGCCAAGATACACTGCCCAAGCTTTCATCAAGTTTTGTTAATTTTAAACATGTAAAACAACAAATGAAGGATATGTTGATTACCAAATTGTATTGATCTGAAATGGTATAAACATCATGATATTATCATGATGACATCGTAAACAAAAAGTGGCAATATCATGATACAACTTTGGGCTTACAATAACATTGCTAATAGTAGTAGAAAGAGCAAAATTTGCTTTTCTTACTTGATGTTTGAAGTCAATGATCAGGCCCCACACAAGTAAATGAAAGCTCTCTGTAACAATTAGATTTTGTCTATCTGTAACAATTAGATTTTGTCTCTGTAACAGTTAGATTTTGTCTCAATGATACAATGGGTAGAAGTGGTCTTTGCATGTCTCGAAAACTTTTTAAAGAAAATATGGGAGTCTTGTAATACTGATTGTCCATGCATGCATGTGTAATGTTTTGTGTACATCCTCCATTGGAGAATATCCTTCAACCTTGGGGAAATTAGAGGGGTGGTGATATATAAATGTGCACAACAGTCTTAGCATCTTAATGCACCATTTGGAATGGGGGAGGGGGCACCAGAGACAAGATGTTAGGATCAGGGTTGAATGGGGGTAGGTTAGTAACTCAGAAAAATATAATAATAATGCTGCAATGCAGAAGATTTATATTAGGTATGTTTTATGCTAGTGAATTAGTCAGTAACTGGATGTTTTATACTAGTGAATTAGTCAGTAACTGGATAAGGAATTCTTGACTTTGTTTTATACTAGTGAATTAGTCAGTAACTGGATAAGGAATTCTTGACTTTGTTTTATACTAGTGAATTAGTCAATAGCTGGATAAGGAATTCTTGACTTTGTTTAACTTTTAAATAATGCACAATGACATAATAAAACTGGGTTGGAGTAAGATTTGTTTAAACATGGATTCTCTTGGAATAGTTCAGTTGTGAATATTAAAAAGGATTAAAAGTATACAGTTTTTCTATGTTTATTTAATCATTTCTAAACATTTTCTACCTTTAAATGTTTTCTAGGGTGGAAATGTGACAGCACCAGAATTGACACCAGTTATCAAGAAGAACCCTGCCACCATTTCCAGTGGAACCTCTAGGCAGGAGACTGATACCATAACCCCAGGATCAGCAGTGACATTCCGAACCAAGCTTACTTTCTAGGAATGTGATGTCAAAGGCTTAAAATGTAATGCATGTTATATATTAATGAAGTAAGACCTATTACCCATGTTTGTTTAGGTTCATGGAGATAATGGTGTTTACTATCTGATTTTCTTCAGAAAATAGGTCAATTTTTGTGATGGAAAAAATAAAATCTGCTGTCTCTTGGCATATATTTGTCTTTTCTAACGTTTGTCTTTTCTAACTTGTACTTGTATCCTCTGTAATGCTGTAAATTAATCACTGGCTGTTAGTGTCTGCAAGTCATGATAATATAAATTAACATATTTTATTCATCCACAAAACCAAAGTAAAGCTGTAACTGTAAAGTGATATGTACGCAGACCTTTCTTTTGAATATTAATATCAAAAAAGTGCTTCATAATCATATATTTAAAATCAAACTTTACCTTGAAGTTTTTGGTTATGATTTTAAGCAAAGATTGAGTTGCATGTAGCAAGTGCTGGGTCTATTGTTTTTTATGCATATTTGTGATATGCATTTTTTTCTTATCATAGACTTTATATATATATTATGATTCAACTGAGACTGATGGGGTTAAAAACGGTTGTTTCTAAAGGTATAAAAATGTGGGTCCCAGTCCTCAGGTTTAAGAAATTTTCAGTCCCTGCAGTTTTTCAGGTATTTTTGGTCTCCTGCCATGAATATGGCTTGGAAAAGCGGGTGTTTGTCATGATCATTGTCTGTCTGTGAAGAAATCTTGTGTGAACTACTACTCCCACAGCTTATAATATATAGTGCTACAATTTGAATTACATTATAATCATTACTGGTGAACATACAGACATTTTTTAATTATTAAATTTTTCAGAGTTATGCCTGCCCCCCCCCTCCCCACTTTACAAAGTGCTCATAGGGAGGGCATGTGTACTATGTACATGTCCAGTTTTTAAAAAGGTTCAGTTTAGATACAAATTTGTTACAGTTTTACTGTTTCATACATTTGAAGTTTTTGATCCTATTATGGTTGAAGTTGGCATACATGGTTCAAGTTTGATTCCATGCAAGTATGCATTATTGTTCTTTTTTTTTTCTTCCTTCTTCTGTGTTCTCAGTTGGTTTTTGAAAGTTTTATTCCAGATGATCCCATCATCTTTGAGATGTTATTATTTTTATGTCTCATGCATATGATATATTTGTTATTTATAAATGTTCATCCTGACATGAAACTCTTTCAAATTTGTTCAAATGATGCCAATCAACTGTCAAATATGGCCACAGTTACCGAAAAATAGAAGGAAAAAACTTTTAAGTGACTTCGGAAGAAAAAAAAAGACGTTCAAAAGAATTCAACCAAATTTCACTGAAAGCATCCTGGTATGGAGATCTTTCAAATTTGCTTAGATGATGTGGATCACCATCAAACTTGGTCACTGTTACTAAAAATTACAAACAAAATTTAAATGACTTCTTGAAAACCACTCTACAGAATGTGACCTAATTTGACAGTAAGCATCCTAGCTTGAAGGTTTTTCACATTTATAGAAATGCTATCAATTTCCCATCAGATGTGGTGCTCATTACTAAAGTAGAAAAACATTCAAACAACTTTATCTAAAAAAATCTGCTTAACACAGAATTCAACCAAGTTTGACTGAAAGCATCCTGTCATGAAGATCTTTCAAATTTGCTCAAATGATGTGGATCACCATCAAACATGGTCGCTGTTACTAAAAATAGAAAAACCTTGAAATGATATTTCAAAAACTACTCAGCAGAATTTGACCAAATCTGATGGAAAACATCCTAGCTTGAAGCTTCCTTTCACATTTATAAAAAAACATTCAAATAACTTTATCTCACAAAACTGCGTAACAGAATTTTACCAACTTTTGAGAGAAAGCATCCTGGTATAGAGGCCTTTCAGTATTTGACAAATATTGATGTGCCATCAAATATGGATGAAGATATAAAAGAAAAAAATGGAGAAATGTTGAAACAATTGTTTTCATAACATATCCAGTCAAAAACATGGGAAAAAATTTCGATAGAAAATATCCTATCCATCCAGATTGTTTTGACAATTGCTCCTGCATTTGACTATTGGGCAGATGTCAGCCAGGTGAGCAATCTCAGGTCCACTTGAGCCTCTTGTTTCATCAATAAGTTGACAATCCAATTACAGTTTGTACTGAGGAAGGTGCTAATATGACTGAATACAGCTGTTAAATTGTTTAACATTCTACTTTAAAATCTGTCATAATTATACATGTTGATCTTCATTGATTTCTTTTAAATAAAGTTATATCTGTATAATTTCTGTCTTTCAGTTTCTTCATTCATTATTTAATAATTTTCACACTTTTCAACAGTACAAGCAATCCACAATAGATTGGTCAGTCTCATACATTTTTGAGCTAAATACAGCTTTTTCTTCTAAAAAGCTGAACATCACTTTTCACTAGAGCATTACAGGATTATAATGAAGTTTAAATTGATCAAAAGTGAAGTGGTAACATATTCACTTTGCACTTCTAAGGTCCCAGATTCAATCATAAGTTCAAGCATGTGCTATAGAGTATGTAATCGCCCATCCAAGATTGGTGGTTTTCTTGGGGTTTTCCAGTTTCCTCCACTTCACTAAGGCAACATATGAGCCATCAAGATGTCATCATACCAATCAAAAGAATTTGTTATGCAATTGACATTAAATAAATACAGCACTCCCTCATTATAGCACTGTCCATAGTCATATAGTATAGCAAGACAGCCTTATAATGAAGTACATGATATACGTAATTTACTACCACTTTATGAAATGGGACCGATGACCATACATGCCTTATAACAGGAACTGTGTTATAATGATTACTGCATGGTTAAGACTCATTTCGTTAGCTTGATTTTACCTGTGTGCACTAATAAGCCTATCAAATGTAGTCTGAAATTGTGAATTTATAACGAGCGCTATTTTTAGACCTCTATGATGATGCAAACGAGACATCGCACCTCACAGTAAGGAATTGACAGACGGCCAGAAGCATATGATAATTTAGTTAGCCAAGTAAGATTTTAGTGGGTGAAAAATAGATAAAATGAAAGGAATGTTGTGTTCTACAATTCAGACATGCTTTAAAAGGAATATCGTGTTCTACAATTCAGACACGCTTTAAAAGGAATGTCATGTTCTACAATTCAGACACGCTTTAAAAGGAATGTCATGTTCTACAATTCAGACACGCTTTAAAAGGAATGTCATGTTCTACAATTCAGACACGCTTTAAAAGAAATGTCGTGTTTTACAATTCAGACATGCTTTAAAAGGAATGTCGTGTTCTACAATTCAGACATGATGTAAAAGAAATGTTATGTTCTACAATTCAGACATGCTTTAAAAGAAATGTCATGTTCTACAATTCAGACATGCTTTAAAAGGAATGTCGTGTTCTACAATTCAGACATGCTTTAAAAGGAATGTCGTGTTCTACAATTCAGACATGCTTTAAAAGGTTTGTCGTGTACTACAATTCCGACATGCTTTAAAAGATTTCAGAAGAGGGGAATGAAATAACAGGGTTTACACAATCTTAAAACGTGCTTGACTTGTGATGGTTACCTTAAAAAGTGCTTGAATTGTGATGGATACCTTAAAAAGTGAAAAGTGCTTCAATTGTGATGGTTGCCTTGAAAAGTGCTTGACTTGTGATGGTTACCTTGAAAAGTGCTTGAGTTGTGATGGGTACCTTCAAAAGTGCTTGAATTGTGATGGTTACCTTGAAAAGTGCTTGAATTGTGATGGTTACTTTGAAAAGTGCTTGAATTGTGATGGTTACTTTGAAAAGTGCTTGAATTGTGATGGTTACATTGAAAAGTGCTTGAATTGTGATGGTTATCTTGAAAAGTGTTTGAATTGTGATGGTTACCTTGAAAAGTGTTTGAATTGTGATGGTTACCTTGAAAAGTGCTTGAATTGTGATGGTTACCTTGAAAAGTGCTTGAATTGTGATGGTTATCTAGAAAAATGCTTGAATTGTGATAGTTATCTTGAAAAGTGCTTGAATTATGATGGTTACCTTGAAAAGTGCTTAAATTGTGATGGTTACCTTGAAACGTTCTTGAATTGTGATTGTTACCTTAAAAAGTGCTTGAATTGTCATGGTTATCTAGAAAAGTGCTTGAATTGTGATGGTTACCTTGAAAAGAGCTTGAATTGTGATGGTTACCTTGAAAAGTGCTTGAATTGTGATGGTTACCTTGAAAAGTGCTTGAATTGTGATGGTTACCTTGAAAAGTGCTTGAATTGTGATGGTTATCTAGAAAAGTGCTTGAATTGTGATGGTTATCTAGAAAAGTGCTTGAATTGTGATTTTTACCTTGAAAAGTGCTTGAATTGTGATGGTTACCTTGAAAAGAGCTTGAATTGTGATGGTTACCTTAAAAAGTGCTTGAATTGTGATAGTTATCTTGAAAAGTGCTTGAATTATGATGGTTACCTTGAAAAGTGCTTGAATTGTGATGGTTACCTTGAAACGTTCTTGAATTGTGATTGTTACCTTAAAAAGTGCTTGAATTGTCATGGTTATCTAGAAAAGGGCTTGAATTGTGATGGTTACCTTAAACAGTGCTGGAATTGATATGGTTACCTTGAAAAGTGCTTGAATTGTGATGGTTATCTAGAAAAGTGCTCGAATTGTGATAGTTATCTTGAAAAGTGCTTGAATTATGATGGTTACCTTGAAAAGTGCTTGAATTGTGATGGTTACCTTGAAACGTTCTTGAATTGTGATTGTTACCTTAAAAAGTGCTTGAATTGTCATGGTTATCTAGAAAAGGGCTTGAATTGTGATGGTTACTTTAAACAGTGCTGGAATTGATATGGTTACCTTGAAAAGTGCTTGAATTGTGATGGTTATCTAGAAAAGTGCTCGAATTGTGATGGTTATCAAGAAAAGTGCTCGAATTGTGATGGTTACCTTGAAAAGAGCTTGAATTGTGATGGTTACCTTGAAAAGTGCTTGAATTGTGATGGTTACCTTGAAAAGTGCTTGAATTGTGATGGTTACCTTGAAAAGTGCTTGAATTGTGATGGTTATCTAGAAAAGTGCTTGAATTGTGATGGTTATCTAGAAAAGTGCTTGAATTGTGATTTTTACCTTGAAAAGTGCTTGAATTGTGATGGTTACCTTGAAAAGAGCTTGAATTGTGATGGTTACCTTAAAAAGTGCTTGAATTGTGATAGTTATCTTGAAAAGTGCTTGAATTATGATGGTTACCTTGAAAAGTGCTTGAATTGTGATGGTTACCTTGAAACGTTCTTGAATTGTGATTGTTACCTTAAAAAGTGCTTGAATTGTCATGGTTATCTAGAAAAGTGTTTGAATTGTGATGGTTACCTTAAACAGTGCTGGAATTGATATGGTTACCTTGAAAAGAGCTTGAATTGTGATGGTTATCTAGAAAAGTGCTCGAATTGTGATGGTTACCTTGAAAAGTGCTTGAATTGTGATGGTTACCTTGAAACGTTCTTGAATTGTGATTGTTACCTTAAAAAGTGCTTGAATTGTCATGGTTATCTAGAAAAGGGCTTGAATTGTGATGGTTACCTTAAACAGTGCTGGAATTGATATGGTTACCTTGAAAATTGCTTTAATTGTGATGGTTATCTAGAAAAGTGCTCGAATTGTGATGGTTACCTTGAAAAGAGCTTGAATTGTGATGGTTACCTTGAAAAGTGCTTGAATTGTGATGGTTACCTTGAAAAGTGCTTGAATTGTGATGGTTACCTTGAAAAGTGCTTGAATTGTGATGGTTATCTAGAAAAGTGCTTGAATTGTGATGGTTATCTAGAAAAGTGCTTGAATTATGATGGTTACCTTGAAAAGTGCTTGAATTGTGATGGTTACATTGAATTGTGATGGTTACCTTGAAAAGAGCTTGAATTGTGATGGTTACCTTAAAAAGTGCTTGAATTGTGATGTTTACCTTGAAAAGTGCTTGAATTGTGATGGTTACCTTGAAAAGTGCTTGAATTGTGATGGTTACCTTGAAAAGTGCTTGAATTGTGATGGTTATATTTTATAAAGTGCTTGAATTGTGATGGTTATCTAGAAAAGTGCTCGAATTGTGATGGTTACCTTGAAAAGAGCTTGAATTGTGATGGTTACCTTGAAAAGTGCTTGAATTGTGATGGTTACCTTGAAAAGTGCTTGAATTGTGATGGTTACCTTAAAAAGTGCTTGAATTGTGATGTTTACCTTGAAAAGTGCTTGAATTGTGATGGTTACCTTGAAAAGTGCTTGAATTGTGATGGTTACCTTGAAAAGTGCTTGAATTGTGATGGTTACATTGAATTGTGATGGTTATCTAGAAAAGTGTTTGAATTGTGATGGTTATCTTGAAAAGTGCTTGAACTGTGATGGTTATCTAGAAAAGGGCTTGAATTGTGAAGGTTTCCTTGAAAAGTGCTTGAATTGTGATGGTTACCTTGAAAAGTGCTTGAATTGTGATGGTTACCTTGAAAAGTGCTTGAATTGTGATGGTTACTTTGAAAAGTGCTTGAATTGTGATGGTTACTTTGAAAAGTGCTTGAATTGTGATGGTTACTTTGAAAAGTGCTTGAATTGTGATGGTTACATTGAAAAGTGCTTGAATTGTGATGGTTATCTTGAAAAGTGTTTGAATTGTGATGGTTACCTTGAAAAGTGTTTGAATTGTGATGGTTACCTTGAAAAGTGCTTGAATTGTGATGGTTACCTTGAAAAGTGCTTGAATTGTGATGGTTATCTAGAAAAATGCTTGAATTGTGATAGTTATCTTGAAAAGTGCTTGAATTATGATGGTTACCTTGAAAAGTGCTTAAATTGTGATGGTTACCTTGAAACGTTCTTGAATTGTGATTGTTACCTTAAAAAGTGCTTGAATTGTCATGGTTATCTAGAAAAGTGCTTGAATTGTGATGGTTACCTTGAAAAGAGCTTGAATTGTGATGGTTACCTTGAAAAGTGCTTGAATTGTGATGGTTACCTTGAAAAGTGCTTGAATTGTGATGGTTACCTTGAAAAGTGCTTGAATTGTGATGGTTATCTAGAAAAGTGCTTGAATTGTGATGGTTACCTTGAAAAGTGCTTGAATTGTGATGGTTATCTAGAAAAGGGCTTGAATTGTGATGGTTACCTTAAACAGTGCTGGAATTGATATGGTTACCTTGAAAAGTGCTTGAATTGTGATGGTTATCTAGAAAAGTGCTTGAATTGTGATGGTTATCTAGAAAAGTGCTTGAATTATGATGGTTACCTTGAAAAGTGCTTGAATTGTGATGGTTACATTGAATTGTGATGGTTACCTTGAAAAGAGCTTGAATTGTGATGGTTACCTTAAAAAGTGCTTGAATTGTGATGTTTACCTTGAAAAGTGCTTGAATTGTGATGGTTACCTTGAAAAGTGCTTGAATTGTGATGGTTACCTTGAAAAGTGCTTGAATTGTGATGGTTATATTTTATAAAGTGCTTGAATTGTGATGGTTATCTAGAAAAGTGCTTGAATTGTGATGGTTACCTTGAAAAGTGCTTGAATTGTGATGGTTACATTGAATTGTGATAGTTATCTAGAAAAGTGTTTGAATTGTGATGGTTATCTTGAAAAGTGCTTGAACTGTGATGGTTATCTAGAAAAGGGCTTGAATTGTGATGGTTACCTTGAAAAGTGCTTGAATTGTGATGGTTACCTTGAAAAGTGCTTGAATTGTGATGGTTACCTTAAAAAGTGCTTGAATTGTGTTTGAATTGTGATGGTTACCTTAAAAAGTGCTTGAATTGTGATGGTTACCTTGAAAAGTGCTTGAATTCTGATGGTTACCTTGAAAAGCGCTGAATTGTGATGGTTGTCTAGAAAAGTGCTTGAATTGTGATGGTTATCTAGAAAAGAGCTTGAATTGTGATGGTTACCTTGAAAAGAGCTTGAATTGTGATGGTTACCTTGAAAAGTGCTTGAATTGTGATGGTTATCTAGAAAAGTGCTTGAATTGTGATGCTTACCTTGAAAAGTGCTTGAATTGTGATGGCTATCTAGAAAAGTGTTTGAATTGTGATGGTTACCTTGAAAAGTGCTTGAATTGTGATGGTTACCTTGAAAAGTGTTTGAATTGTGATGGTTGTCTAGAAAAGTGTTTGAATTGTGATGGTTACCTTGAAAAGTGCTTGAATTGTGATGGTTGTCTAGAAAAGTGCTTGAATTGTGATGGTTACCTTGAAAAGTGCTTGAATTGTGATGGTTACCTTGAAAAGTGTTTGAATTGTGATGGTTATCTAGAAAAGTGTTTGAATTGTGATGGTTATCTTGAAATGTGCTTGAATTGTGAAGGTTACCTTGAAAAGTGCTTGAATTGTGAAGGTTACCTTGAAAAGTGCTTGAATTGTGATGGTTACCTTGAAAAGTGCTTGAATTGTGATGGTTACCTTGAAAAGTGCTTGAATTGTGATGGTTACCTTGAAAAGTGCTTGAATTGTGATGGTTATCTAGAAAAGTGCTTGAATTGTGATGCTTACCTTGAAAAGTGCTTGAATTGTGATGGCTATCTAGAAAAGTGTTTGAATTGTGATGGTTACCTTGAAAAGTGCTTGAATTGTGATGGTTACCTTGAAAAGTGTTTGAATTGTGATGGTTATCTAGAAAAGTGTTTGAATTGTGATGGTTACCTTGAAAAGTGCTTGAATTGTGATGGTTGTCTAGAAAAGTGCTTGAATTGTGATGGTTACCTTGAAAAGTGCTTGAATTGTGATGGTTACCTTGAAAAGTGTTTGAATTGTGATGGTTATCTATAAAAGTGTTTGAATTGTGATGGTTATCTTGAAATGTGCTTGAATTGTGAAGGTTACCTTGAAAAGTGCTTGAATTGTGAAGGTTACCTTGAAAAGTGCTTGAATTGTGATGGTTACCTTGAAAAGTGCTTGAATTGTGATGGTTACCTTGAAAAGTGCTTGAATTGAGATGGTTACCTTGAAAAGTGTTTGAATTGTGATGGTTACCTTGAAAAGTGCTTGAATTGAGATGGTTACCTTGAAAAGTGTTTGAATTGTGATGGTTACCTTGAAAAGTGCTTGAATTGTGATGGTTACCTTGAAAAGTGCTTGAATTGTGATGGTTATCTTGAAAAGTGTTTGAATTGTGATAGTTATCTTGAAAAGTGCTTGAATTATGATGGTTACCTTGAAAAGTGCTTAAATTGTGATGGTTACCTTAAAACGTGCTTGAATTGTCATGGTTATCTAGAAAAGTGCTTGAATTGTGATGGTTACCTTAAAAAGTGCTTGAATTGTAATGAATATCTAGAAAAGTGCTCGAATTGTGATGTTTACCTTGAAAAGAGCTTGAATTGTGATGGTTACCTTGAAAAGTGCTTGAATTGTGATGGTTACCTTGAAAAGAGCTTGAATTGTGATGGTTACATTGATAAGTGCTTGAATTGTGATGGTTACCTTAAAAAGTGCTTGAATTGTGCTTGAATTGTGATGCTTACCTTGAAAAATGCTTGAATTGTGATGTTTACTTTGAAAAGTGCTTGAATTGAGATGGTTATCTAGAAAAGTGTTTGAATTGTGATGGTTACCTTGAAAAGTGCTTGAATTGTGATGGTTACCTTGAAAAGTGCTTGAATTGTGATGGGGATCTAGAAAAGTGCTTGAATTGTGATGGTTACCTTGAGAAATGCTTGAATTGTGATGGTTACCTTAAAAAGTGCTTGAATTGTGAAGGTTTCCTTGAAAAGTGCTTGAATTGTGATGGTTATCTTGAAAATAGTTGACCAGTGATCAAAGTGAAACATGTTGATGGTCAGAGTATCCAGCCAATCCACCAAAATAGCTGACCAGTGATCAGAGTGAAACATGTTGATGGTCAGAGTATCCAGCCAATCCACCAAAATAGTTGACCAGTGATCAGAGTGAAACATGTTGATAGTCACTCAATATCCAGCCAATCCACCAAAATAGTTGACCAGTGATCAGAGTGAAACATGTTGATGGTCAGAGTATCCAGCCAATCCACCAAAATAGTTGACCAGTGATCAGAGTGAAACATGTTGATAGTTACTCAGTATCCAGCCAATCCACCAAAGTAGTTGACCAGTGTGTTTCTGATTACTACTTGCTATGAATATTGTCAAGCTAGTTTTCAGTTTTTCATTCTGTTAACCATCATTTCAGTGTCTTTTTTTATATACAAAGTTATTTAAATTTCCAATTATTTGAACTTTAACTTGTTGAGAAAGACAGACTTTATGATAAGAGCACTGTTTATGGAACAACACTGGGCACATGCATAGTTAGGGCAGTTTGTGAAGATATGTGTCATATAGACATTACCGTATATACTCACTTATAAGATCTGTGTCATATAGACATTACCGTATATACTCACTTATAAGATCTGTGTCATATAGACATTATCGTATATACTCACTTATAAGATCTGTGTCATATAGACATTACCGTATATACTCACTTATAAGATCTGTGTCATATAGACATTACCGTATATACTCACTTATAAGATCTGTGTCATATAGACATTACCGTATATACTCACTTATAAGATCTGTGTCATATAGACATTACCGTATATACTCACTTATAAGTCCAACTACAAACTGCACAGACCCAAATATGCCATCGCATAATGTATTGACAGATCTGGGTCTATGCAGTTTGTTAGGAGTAATCGGTAGAACAAACAACATGGACCCTTTTAAAATACCTTAATTTTATATTCTAATGATTTTCCTTGAAAAACTGAGAAACTAATTCAGACATGCTAACTTTTTTCAGGGATTTTTTATCCTTAGAATGTAATGGATTACTTAGTATTATAGTCAGAATGCAAACATGTTTTAGCAGATTTCTTCTTTACACTGCCATTTTTGGGTCCTTTTTTAGACTTTGACTTCTGCATGAATGTCATTTCATATGTGAACTGACAAATGCAATGCATTTATAGCCCTTTTTGTTTTTCTCAGAATTTTGCATTCTGATCTTATGTGTCCTAAAATGATTGTAGTGTCAACATTGAAGCAGTTAAGGCATATGTGTACTTACTGTAGGCAGGTCAGTGTGATGGCTGCTATCACACCTCAAAATTGTGCAATTTTGTTTTTCAGTGAAAGCTTAGATAAATCTTGTCTGCAATGCAAAAGGTGCAATAAATTTACTTCAGTCTTGTCCCCAAGTTTACATCTATGAGAAAGATTATTTTTCATGGTAAGATTTTGCTTTTGTTTTCAAACAGTTCAATCAATGCATTTCAGTAAAACGACACACGCATTGATGGAGTCACATCCCTTACCACAGATTTATTTTTAACTTTAAAATGGACTTGACTTGTAAGCGTGTATATATGTTAATTTGGCAAGAAAAGTAAATTTGTGAAAACATAATTGCCAAAGAGTGTCAGGATCAGTTTTGATGATTAGTATTTTACAAAAATGTCATGTCCCAAATATTGAGAATTTAGTATATTTGCAAACATTTTATGTAAATTGATATGGTTTACAATACCAGTTAGCATCAAAAAACTACTACAGGTTACTTACTGTTACTGCCCAAGTGCAAAATATCGAGGATTTTGTCAAACCCACATAATTGGAAAAGCAAGATCTGGCAGTTTGAGTTATTTTTCTGATGGCATAATTGTCATCAAAAGGTTTTAGGAAAATTTTGGTTAAAGTTTTTCAGTTACTTATAGTTTCTTAACATCTTCATTGATTCTGTTTATACTTTGAAGCCCTATTAGGTAGCCAAGAAAATTTCTTCTCACCCCATGGATTTGTGGTACAGGTCAAAAGGTTTCCAACAATTCTGTTGGTTCAGCATGCATGCACTGGCAATTGCTTTTGTTAAAAACAATAATAATGATTTAAATCAAGTTTGATCTAGTGGCCTTTTCGCAGATTGTTGTTATAGCCAGGAAAATTTGATAAAATATTGAATTTTACAACTTTTCAAGAAAGACACTGTAACACATTAACCTTTGAAAGTGCATGTACATGTATATTCTATATCAGAGAGGGGAGCAGGTGAGACATCTAATTTCTTTGAATTCTGTTTTGCACTTCTTTATTTTAATTATTATTATTTTTTTACATTTTATTATTAGTCAAATACATAAATACCGAATTGTGATAATTACTTCATTGTTTTATTAGCTCATCTGGCGTTAAGGCCAAGTGAGTTTATGGCTTGGTTCTTCATGCGTCATCCATTTACAGTTGCTGTTTACATCTTCTGCCCAGATACCACTCAACAGAATTTGACAGAAAGCATCCTGGCATGGAGCTGTTTAAAATATGTTCAGTTAATGCCAGTTTTCCATCTGATATATGCTGTTAATAAAAACAGATGAAAACTTTAAGAACTGCTCAACAGAATTTAACCAAATTTTAAGAAAATCACCCTGACATGAAACTCTTTCAAATTTGTTCAAATGATGCCAAAGGAAAAAAGGAAAAAACTGACTTCTGAAGAAAGAAAAAAGACGCTCAAAGAAATCAACCAAATTTTACTGAAAGCATCCTGGCATGGAGATCTTTCAAATTTGCTTAGATGATGTGGATCACCATCAAACTTGGTCACTGTTACTAAAAATTACAAACAAAATTTAAATGACTTCTCGAAAATCACTCTACAGAATGTGACCTAATTTGACAGTAAGCATCTAGCTTGAAGGTTTTTCACATTTATAGAAATGCTATCAATTTCCCATCAGATGTGGTGCTCATTACTAAAGTAGAAAAACATTCAAACAACTTTATCTAATAATATCTGCTTAACAAAGAATTCAACCAAGTTTGACTGAAAGCATCCTGTCACGAAGATCTTTCAAATTTGCTCAAATGATGTGGATCACCATCAAACATGGTTACTGTTACTAAAAATAGAAAAACCTTGAAATGATTTTTCAAAAAACTACTCAGCAGAATTTGACCAAATCTGATTGAAAATGTCCTAGCTTGAAGCTGCCTTTCACATTTATTGAAAAACATTCAAATAACTTTATCTCACAAAACTGCATAACAGAATTTTACCAACTTTTGAGAGAAAGCATCCTGGTATAGAGGCCTTTCAGTATTTGACAAATATTGATGTGCCATCAAATATGGATGAAGATATAAAAGAAAAAAATGGAGAAATGTTGAAACAATTGTTTTCATAACATATCCAGTCATAAACATGGGAAAAAAATTCGATAGAAAATCTCCTATCCATCCAGATTGTTTTGACAATTGCTCCTGCATTTGACTATTGGGCAGATGTCAGCCAGGTGAGCAATCTCAGGTCCACTTGAGCCTCTTGTTTCATCAATAAGTTGACAATCCAATTACAGTTGAGGAAGGTGCTAATATGACTGAATACAGCTTTTAAATTGTTTAACATTCTACTTTAAAATCTGTCATAATTATACATGTTGATCTTCATTGATTTCTTTTAAATAAAGTTATATCTGTATAATTTCTGTCTTTCAGTTTCTTCATTCATTATTTAATAATTTTCACACTTTTCAACAGTACAAGCAATCCACAATAGATTGCTAAGTCTCATCAATTTTTGAGCTAAATATTGCCTTTTCTTCTAATGAGCTGAACACTTTTCACTAGAGCATTACAGGATTATAATGAAGTTTAAAAATTGATCAAAAGTGAAGTGGTAACATATTCACATTGCACTTCTAAGGTCCCAGGTTGAGTCGTAAGTTCAAGCATGTGCTATAGAGTACGTAGTCGCCCATCCAAGACTGGTGGTTTTCTTGGGGTTTTCCAGTTTCCTCCACTTCACTAAGGCAACATATGAGCCATCAAGATGTCATCATACCAATCAAAAGAATTTGTTATGCAATTGACATTAAATAAATACAGCACTCCCTCATTATAGCACTGTCCATAGTCATATAGTATAGCAAGACAGCCTTATAATGAAGTATATGATACACATAATTTACTACCACTTTATGAAATGGGACCGATGACCATACATGCCTTATAACAGAACTGTGATATTATGATTACTGCATGGTTAAGACTCGTTTTGTTAGCTTGATTTGATCTGTGTGCACTAATAAGCTTATCGAATGTAGTCTGATATTGTGAATTCATAACAAGTGCTATTTTTAGACCTCTATGGTGATGCAAACGAGACCACGCCTCGCAGCAAGGAATTGACAGACGTCCAGAAGCAGACGATAATTTAGTTAGCCAAATAAGATTTAAGTGGGAGAAAAATATATAAAATGAAAGGAATGTCGTGTTCTACAATTCAGATATGCTTTAAAAGATTTCAGAAGAGGGAAATGAAATAACAGGGTTCTCACAATCTTGAAAAGTGCTTGAATTGTGATGGTTACCTTAAAAAGTGCTTGAATTCGAGGGTGGTTCAAAAAAGTACTGGAAAAATGCTTGAAAACGCCTAATAGTCTTTGAAAAGTGCTTTAATTTCTAAACAAATTTATTTCATTCAAAACAATCATTTACTGACATAAATATCAAGAAAGTAAATAAATGATCTCGTAAAAAAAAAGTTAGAAATCGGGTCATCCTGAAACTTTAATTCAGTGTTGAGTTGCATATGTATTCATTATGACTTTAGTTGTGTCGCTTGCATGCTCATTAGTACTCAGCCATGTTTGGACTTGTAAGTAGGCCTACTGCATGATGTAAATGAATAGATGTTTGGATGTTGTGTTTACTGGGCTGTTAAGGCTGATTGAAAAAAAAAAAGTCTCATTCAAGTGCTCTGCAATGGGATGCGTATTTTCAAACAGAATTGCCATATGCACTATACACACTCTATATGTGCATAAGGCCCAGCAATAAATAAAGAGCTATATGTTGTGTTTGTCAAAAGATGTTACATCAATGATAGGTCAGGTCATCTTACGTCATACTGATGGTAGGAATATTACTATCGACTTTCATACCGATTATGATAACCAAAAATCAAAGTCTCAAGATGGAACGTTTCAGGCCACGTTGCACCTAAAATTGTCCTAATGTTATGTATGATGTTTATATAATATTATAAATATTTTAGGAAATTATAAATGTTTCTTCACTTTAATATTTGCTTAAATCTTAATGTTATCAGGAAAAACATGTTTAACTAGTGTCCTTGAATTAGGTTGTTTTGATCAATATAATGTTTTCTCAGTTTGAAGGTCAAGGTTGATTTTTGTTTACAAGTAAAAATTCCATTAAGATGACTCATGTTCTAGAACATTCTGTCATGTGACCAATCTTTATATATACCATGTTTGGTAGACATTTTTTCAGTTTTGACATTACCATCAGTCTTGTAAAGAGCTATTACAGTTGTGAAAATTCATTCCAAATTCTAAGAGAGGAATTATTTTAAATATTCATTGGATTATAACAGTGCTCATAAACTTTTGGATTTTGGATTTTTAATTGATGATTTTGGAATTTATGTGAACTTATTCAGAGATTTTGGAATACTTCATTTTGACATCAGCACATCAAGATTACTAGTACATCAGGACTTTGGAGACCATTGGCACATAATAACATTCAAGGACACAGCCGTGAATTCGGAACATTCTATATTTAGGACTTGTGATTAGAACAATCATTCTTATTGGATTATTAGGATTTCAAAACACATTACTGTAAGTGACTTTTTTGATTTTTCATTTTAATTATCTAGTAATAAATTGCTTGTTGATTTTTACTTGATTTGTTGGTTTCACTTTCTTTCTGTTACATTTTTCTTAGACCATAGAGTCGTAACACTAAACAGTAGAAAATTGCTTGTAGGATACCGTATTTTTTTTCAATAGCTAAATTCAATGAACAAACATTACAGAACCGACACGAACTGCGAAATCGCCCACTCTACTGAAAATGTATATGCATTTGACCTTGGCTCTAAAATCTCCACCGTCAGTATAAATAAATTGGGACTTGTAGAGCTACAGTAACCTCAGCTAGATGAATGAGTAAAAGAGCTCTGAAGTCTCAAGGGAAATCTAAAAATGCCTACAAAATATGAAATATCGACAATAAGAATCAATTTAGAATATATCTTGCTTAAACATGAAAAACTCAAGATGGAGTTATGAACACTGGCAAATGAGAGTGCTATAACTCCCAAATTGATGTCGATGAGATGACTTCAACTCTACCCCTTTGTCCCAAAGCCCCTTGAGTTACGATGTCTTCACCTGGGCATAGTTTAATGAAAACTATTTCTGAGTTCATGTATAGGAATGAAATACTTAATTCTTATATTTTGTGGACTCTACATACGATAATCAACATTCTTCTTAAGTTTATATACAGTTAATCATAGTGCTTGAAAATTAAATTTTTATCCTTGAAAAGTGCTTGAATTTCCTGATGAAATATCGGTATGAACCACGAATCAAGTCGGTTACTGATAGTTCATTCCTTATTCCCGATTAGAACTTATTCCCAATTAAAACATTGCAAAATCAAATTTGAACACTCTTCATGCAGTCATAGCTATAGGGGTCCACTTAGACCCGCATAAAATGTAGAGACGAAATGATTAGTTGAGTTCAATCGGAGAAATTGGAGTGAACACATGGGTACCAGCTATATAAAGATGGAAAAGAGAGGATTGATTATATTAACATTTTCAATGATGTGAACCCTTCCTGAAAGTACTTTCATCTGACCCCCTTTTTGGCACTTTGTAATGAGGGATTTGCTCCAAAAGTATAAAAAGCTTACACGAAATTCGTAGAGCTGGTTTCAAGAAATATGGGTCTAAGTATATAGTTCCTATAAAAAAAAAAAAAAAAAAAAAAACGTGTGTAAGGAGATTAAATCTCGAGTCAACATATGGACCTTAACATCCCCTCCTCAAATGGTTTTGACATCGACCCTTTGAGATTTTGTATCTAGAAGTATGTTCGACCCCCAGCAGAAATATTTATGAAATTCGTCTAGAGAAATTTGAGAAACAGTATGGCCATTGTGGGTACCGGCTTTTGAAAACCGGTACAAAGAGGACTGATTCTATCAATATTTTGTACAAGGTGAACTCCAACTTAGAAAATATTGATTTGAACTCCTCTTTGAAAGTTTCTAGTTAGGGAACTGCTCCAACAGTAGAAAAAGTTCAGAAAACTCGACGAGTCGATTTTTAGAAATAGGGGGCTATATATATGGTAGCCGTAACAACGCCCCAAAGGAGATTACCTCATAAGTCCATATACGGGCCCAAACATCCCCTCCTTTAAGGATTTTTACATGGTCCCTCCTTTGAGATTTAACGTCTAATGACATTTTCTACCACCCCACACCCGCCCCCCTTTTATTGGGGGTGAGTGTGGAAGAGGGATAATAAAGGCCTTAAGGGATTTAATCTTACGTCCATATATGGACCCTAACATCTCCTTAAAGGATTTTTTTTACATGGACCATTCTTTGAGATTTTTTCTATAGGGATATTTTTGACCCCATCAAGAAATATTGAAAAAAATTCGGCGGCGGAATGAGCCGATTTGGAGAAATACGGGACTAAATATATGGAGAGTATAACAAAGGCCTTAAGGGGATTAAATCTTACGTCCACATATTGTCCCTAACATTCCCATCTTAAAGAATTTTGACATGGATCCTTTTTTGAGATTTTATATCTCGGGACATCTTCGACCCCAGAAGAAGTATTGACGAAATCCGAAATCAGGAATCTGAAAAAGAAGAGGGACTCGATATGTAAAGCATGTACAGTGTGGATCGATTCTATCAACATTTTGCATCAACTGAATCCTTACTTAAAGGATTTGTATTTCAATCCCTCTTTGACAGTTTCTAGTTATGGATCTACTCCAACAGTAGGAAAAGTTTAGAGAAATTCTCCAAGCCGATTTCGAGAAATAGGGGCTAAATGTATGATAGCTATATAAATATTTTTAAAAGCCCGTAAGGAGATTAAATCTATGTCCACATATGAACCCTAACAATCCCTCTTCAACTGATTTTGACATGGACCCTTCTTTGACATTTTGTGTCATGGGATATGTTCGACCACGAAAAGAAGTATTTACGAAATTCGTCTAGAGGAATCGGAGAAATAAAATGGCCCTTATGTGTATTCTCCATCAGTGGCGGCGCGAGGGTTTAAGGCGCCCGGGGGCATTGTTCTTTAGTGGTGACCCTACTTTGCTACAGAGAACAGTTTTTATGTCCGTTGCCAACTTCCCTGCTCCACCCCACCCCACCCTTCCTAAATGTAAGTTTTGTGAAAAATTGCCGCCGTTACAATAAGGTGAAGGTGAAATACTATGAAATTTCACCTGCCGAAAAAAAAAAAAAAACCTCCCGACGGCGTCCCCTTCGCTTGGCACCCGGGTGCAACTGCCCCCTCCCAACCCCCTGGCGCCGCCACTTTTCTCTATTAAGTGTAAACAGTCGTATCTTATATACACTCATTCAACCACTGCCTTATATTTTGAGCAAGACTGTACATTTTAATCCCCTTCATTAATTTTGATAAACACTTAATAATTTAGGCCAAACTGTTATTCAAAATTCATGTTCATTTAGATGTCGCATCATTTCATAAACACACATGCACTTAACTGTAGCGTCACAAAATTAAATTTAAATTTTAATTGAAAATATTTTCAACTTCCTTTTCTTTAAGATAGACGGTGTAATGTTTTCGAAGTAATGTTACTAACAATATTTCAGTATCCAAGAAATTACTTATAAATATTCATGCACTACATTTTCAGCACAATTTATATTTTATCCCTTATACATACGTAATCTACAAGTCAATACCTATTCTCTATAATCACATATTCGTAATTTTGACAATATCACATTAAGTACGGTAATAAACATAACTAGGTCAGCGATGTACACTATTAAAGAAATATACATTTCTATGAAAATATCGCTACACTTCACACTGGAAGGGATTTCTTTCAAAAACAGAAACAAAATTTTTATGCTTTAATCTACGAGACCTCCATCGTACGTCTCGGTTGTTATCTCAATAACTATCTTGATACTGAGTGTAAAGTAGACCAAATATATAATAACTTTAATGTATAATTGTTATTTCAGCTTGAGTCATACATTATTAGGGAATTACAATTTCAAAGAATGTATTTTATGGGACGTAATCTGCGAGTCAATGTTCCCAGAATGCTTATCAAAATGCGAAACTGAAGCTTGCAGACTTTGTTTGTAAGGTCTATGATGTACTTCGGGCCATGGAATCGATTGTGTTGGTGGGACTACCAAGTGGAATGCAGACAAAGTTGTCAGGCAAGGAAAACAACCATACAGGATGCAAAACACTTTTTCGCTTCGGCAGAAGGAGCTGATGAAAGCTAGATCAAGTATCGGTATGTTTTTTTTCAGAAGGAATTTGCCGCCAGCAGAGATGTAGAAGTACGATCTAAGGCAGTCAAAGCGGTTAAAGGAACGATACAAGTGCACGCACTGTTAAGTGTTGAAAATGGACAGGCCATTACAAGATCCAGTTCTTGTGTTTGTGACATCTGTTTTAACAATGAAAACGGTTTTAGTCCTGCATCTCCATGTGGATGGCAACTGCAACCATTAGAAGTTGGTCTGCGGGTGTGGCACAGAGCAAACAATGAAACTGTTGCACAGCAACCCAGTTCTGTTGATACACTGGTTCCATCATCCTTTGACCAGAACGTGACATCCCCTAATCCATATCAACCTGTGAAACTTAACCGCGGTTATACATTGGTAAGGTGATAGAAATTGATGAAAGAGATGACAAAGTCATAATTTCATTCACAGAAGAAAGTCGAAAGGTTAAAGGAAGTTATAAATGGCCTCGAAGATCAGACGAGCTATGTGAAGAAGATAGCCCATACAATTGTAGGCTGATCCAATGACACAATACACCTTAAAGATCTAACAGAAATAGACGGTTGGATTTTTAGAAACACGTTCTCCATACCACACACACTGTTGTTTTTGTTTTTGTAATTACTGGATTGATGAAGTGGAAGAAGGGGACTCAGTGTTTAACGGCATGTTCAAGACTTCTGCTTCTTTTTATAGTCGATGAGTTGCTACGCTGCAATCCAAGGATCGAAAATGTGTGGATGTCGTTTTCAACGGACATCGACTTCTTGGATACGACGTTTTCCCACTTTACGTGTTCTTTGATCAAGACTGCTTTCGACATTGAACACGACATCGTCTTGTAACTTGGACAAGTAAATGTTTCCTTTTAAAATGTCTCTGTTCATATCTTCCTATTTATAGACAGGCGGGTAACGTCCATGCACCCATCACGTGATACGAATTAGTTCTGTGGTCCAGTTCGGTAAATATCCTTTGTCGAAAGTGCGTTTTGTGTTTTCCAATGCAAACCCAGTCTCCTGCGTTTGACGTTTATTTTCTTCTTGGAGGATGTCTCAGACGTTATAAGCAATTGATCAAACACTGTCACTTCTTCTGGGGCACATCTGATACTGTGATGGTATTATTAATTGTAGGCTTTCACCAGATGTGGCAACACGTCGATGTATTGGAGAGTATGTTGATGTGTAAAATCATTCAACATACGCTATTTCAAGGTTCTTTGCAAACGTTCCACAACACTGGCTTTGGTTTCAGGATTTTCAGTGGGGAAAAGTGAATATGCTGATGTGCCGTTTCTTTTTCTTTTTCTTTTTTTTTTGGTACTATTCTTTATGAACTGGTTGATTGATTGATTGTTGGTTTTTGCCTTCGCAGAGGGTGTCGACCACTAAATTTGAACTTGTTTTGAATGTCAACGGAACCACCAAAGCCGATTTTGAAAAGACATCAATGTCACAAAACAAATATGTTTAACCTCGATTGTATGAAGCCAAGTGAGACACAATTGTTAAATCGGCTTGCCATTGATGACCCATTCCTACTACTTTCGTTTGATTTCTTGCAAAGTTGCGTCGAATGGATTTCTGTGACCTGTACGTTGATTGTTCTTGTAACCATTGTCTTACATCTTGCAGACGTATTCTTTTGAGTTTGGTTTTGCACGATACAAGTTTTAGCCAGTCACATGGGCAGGGTTGTAGTAAATGGTTGCCAAAAGTGTGTCCATACTGTGTTTCAATAAGTCACCAAATGTTCGATGCTCTTAGGTTCGTGTGGTAATTTGGATTGCGATGATTGACGTGTCCGACAAGCAATAGAAGTAAGGAGGTTTCCACGGATCTTTTTTCTTGATTTATTTTTTCACTTCTATCTTCGCTTATTTCTTTTCTTTTCCTGTGCTGGAAAGAGTGTTGACATCATCTTTTTGACCCAGACTTTGTTTCTTCTCACCTCGGTGTAGGTGAAGGTGTGAACAGGGCAGTAACTCTTTGGGCAAAAAGGTTCCTTGAGTAGAGGAGGTTTAAAACTCTTCTATTTTTTCTCTCTTCTCTTATTTTCTTCAATACCCGTGGCCGTGTCTGTCGTCTTTGTATCTGCTTTTTTCCCCTTTTCTGGTGAAACAGTTGAAGATGTTGCAATAATTGTCCCTAGCGTGGCGATCTTTTCCGTTTCTGACAAATTTGTTCGATTCATCAAAGAGTTGCAACTCTTGTTGTAAGTGCGACGTATCTGTGAGAGTAGGATTAGGAGGTAAGTGAGGTGTCCGTTGTTAGACCGGCGGTGGAGTTACAGTCACCGTTTGTAAGCGACTAGAGTTAATGTTCGTCCACCCATAAGATCCAGGTGTGCAAGTTTGACGTCCTTCCAGGAGGTACAACCTTTTTATGTATGTTCACGTCAAAACTTCTCGTAAAAGCGGTCCAGCTATCATTCCTAACAGGGGAGCACAACGGTGCTATCAACATCGGCAACGAGCACTTTTTCCTTTTAACTGACTGGAATTTTCTTTTTCACTATTTGTCGAAGAAGATGACGATGTCTTCCTAATCGCTGTTTCTGGGTCTTGGTCACGGAAACCGTTCCTTTCAATACGTTTAAACACCATTCAGAGACCGATCATTTCTTTAGGTGCTTTTTGAATGATCTGTTTTTGCATCAGGGCATTAACTTTTGGTGAGCACTTACAAGACATCCCAATGTTTAGCTAAACGAAGAGGAATGCCCTTTTTCCCCTGTTTGGAGGAATCTTTGGACGACGATGCTGTGACAGTGAACCCTTGGAGGAGGACATCTTGATCAGAGGAACTGAAGTGACTCTTGTCCAACATTTTCTTTTATACTGGAATTTGTCTCCAGTGGTGGCAGGGACGAAATCTGAGTACCACTGGAAGACGAGGTGTTCTCAACTGACTAAATCGTGCCAGTTCTTGTTTGGACAAATCCAGTAAACTTTGTAACATTCCTGTTCTGCCTTGCACCTTTTTATTAGGGGTGCGACCTTTTTGGCTGCTGCAGCATCAACCAGAGTAGCAGCAGAAGAAGAAGACGAGGTAGGAAGCGTAGAAGTCCCTTTAGAAATGGGTTTCCATTTCTTCATCAGAATGATAAACACTTGTTTTAAATCAGGTTCAACTGGCATAAGGATAAGAGAAGGAAGAGACGGTAGCAGATGTATGCGTGGTGCCTGCAGGTCGAGGTTTCTGTGGGTACATGCGCGTTCTAGCCGCATTATCTCTTTTTATTGAGGCAGAAGTGATAGTTTTGGGGGGTTTTCTTCTTGAGAGAGGAGGACTGGGAGTGGTGTGAACTCGCTAATACTGTCTTATTCTTTTTCTTTGTCTTTCTCCTGGATTTTTTTTTGGGTGGGTTTTGCCTTTTTAGTTTTGGCTGCGGTATTAGGATCCATCGTGGAAGCGAACGGATAACTACTCCTCATAGAAATTCACTTTCACCCACTCGTTTTCATCATTTGTTGCTCTCTCTGTTTCTGTTCTTGTTTTTGCACAAATGTATGTTCTTCTTCTGTTTGGCGTTGTAAAAAGGTTCCTAGCTCTTTCTTCTGTTTCTTTTTCAAATCGTCATATTCCAGCAGTGATGGTCGTAATGCAAGACAAGAAGGAAGAGGTGGTACAGTACAAAATTCTTGCGATGATAAAAAATCGGAGAAAGCCAAATCCAAAATCCAAGTCATTCTCTCGAATATAAGATAACATCAGTGGAATAATACTAGCCACAGCAGCAATAGTAGTACTGTTACTCCGGGTATAAATATTCACAGCAGCAATAGTAGTACTGTTACTCCGGGTATAAATATTCACAGCAGGCGCACACTAAAACAAAGTCCTCGTCTTGAAATTCAGCTATACACTGTACTTGCACTTGTGAATCGAACCCAACTACGAACAATATTACCAAAGTCAAGTTGCCAAAGGCACAAAAGCATTAAGAAGAAAGCACCCGGTGCACATTAAGAAGAAAGCACCCGGTGCATATTGTAACCACAATACTTTTGATTTTTTGGTTTGTTTGTTTTTTTCTAAAAAAAAAAAAACACAAAAAAACAACAACAAAAAAACAACATAGCTTTGAATGTGCCTTGAGTGAAGGATCGGCTGTTCTAACAATCCCAGTGTGTTGCTGAGGTGGTGGTACAGTGGGACGGTCTAAAATGTCTTGTCCATGTGGGTTGCCCAGGTGTTGATCCAGGATAAACAGAAAGTTGATCATAAATTGGTCGAAAACATTCATAGCTCCAACCCCCGACACACGCACACACAAGCTTTGCAAGTGAGCCAAAAGTTCCTCCGGCAGTACCATATTATAGTTTGTATTTGTAAACAAACATATATAAGTGCATACATACTTTTTATCTAAAAATAAATATAAAACACAGAACAAATTAGGGTGGAAGCAAAAAAAAAAACAACCTCTCCGTCATGCCTTTCAATCGCTGTGTGTATTTAATTATTTAAAAAAATATTTTAAAAAAATAAACTCTCTATTAGTTGCCTGTCGGAACGTGTGCAAAATGCATACACCACAAAACCTTGATTATATTGAAATCACACTCAATATGCAAGGATTGTGGATAGATACGAGAAACAACTACATGAAGAGCTCATGCATCTGGGGTTTACAGCTGGGTCAAGACAAAAGTTATTCATTTACCATAGCCAATATGGGTTTGTCTACACACACAAAAAAACTAGAACGTAGACTAAAAAGTAAGGAAAATCTTTTCAACCACTTCATAAAAGACATTGAAATTAAACACAATGAAGTTTATCTTGAGATACTTGTTACTAATTGTTGGGCAGTAGCTAACAGTGAGCTTTCAACAGCAGAATTTGAATCTAACATATATTCATCTAATCTTTTTTCTGTCAGCTTGTCGTTCCCGCACAAGTTGTCGTTACGACAGCCAACTGCCGTTTGTGGGAACGGCTTGCACTTGTGCCGTCGTTCCAACAAACAACAGAAAAAGGGGGGGGGGGGTCGAGCAACTGTTAGTAGATGTAAAATTAATTGTTTACTGCCACCCCCTATGAGTGGTGGGCCGAAGCTCTTATTCACTACTACTCATTATGTTTCGAAAGAGTCACACATTTTGATACGTTAAAATAGATTTTCTTGTGCTAATCAGTATTGGTTGAGGTAGGAGCAAATTTCTGGAACTCAGAGTCAACCGTCATATTTTCTTTTCTATAAACTAACGTTCATTTTAGCCTTGATGATACACACGTACATGTAAGTGAACAAGCAAATCCAGTTAATGTGTCTACCCACTTAGACGCTTTTTAAGTAATCCCTGGCTTTTTGGATAACAGCAATTGCATGTACTGGAGAATGATTCTCGTTGCATTCTTTCTCTTTAGTTCCTTATTTTCATGAAACATGTCAGAATTGTACACAAGTATTCACTTAGTTTAAAAGAAATATGTTTTTTTTTTGTTTTTGTTTTTTTTTTTTCCTGCTACCACACTCTTTAGTGGTCGCACCTCCCGGACCGGACACCACAGTCCGCACGTCGTTGTCCCCATCTATCAGCTGCACTCCAATTTGCCATGGTGGAGACAAAGAGACTAAAACTAGGCTCGTTGGCCTCCTTCTCCAAATCTTCCTCTTTCACATCCTCATCAGGGATCCAATCTTTTTCTCCCCTCTGCCGCATTTTTTTTGGTGTTTTTTTGTTGATCCTCGTCCAATTTTGGTTGAGGCGCTCGAAGCCCCTTTCTCTCTTCTGGCGCTCCCTTTTCCTCTTCTCCTCCGCTCATGATGCCTGGTCTTCTCCACTTCTTCGTTCATTACTTCTCTGACGAACTCTTTTGCTATTTTCAAGGAGGTCGTCTCCCTCTTTAGGTGGGGCTTGTTTCGGTAACCCTCCATCTCCTCTACCCGACCCAGCAGGTCCTCCACTCTCTCCAATAAAGATATTGCTTCCATTAACTTCCCGACTTGGCAATATTGGGTGGTTGTCATTCTTCTTTCTTCTTAGCTTTGCAAACGTCGATGATCAATGGCACGACTGATATGCTTTAGGCAGGGAAGCAGTAGAGATGCGGACGTGAAGGAAAAATCCCTAAATGTAGTACAGAATGCCTAAATGTAACTAGCCTTCTTATTTTTCACACAAACCTATATTATCATTCAGACTCAGAGATTTATGATACACAACGGTAGTAGTGTTATAGCTACAATATACCCACAAACGCACTATCACACGGGGGCAGAAGGGGTTTAAGTTTTAGTTTCTTGTGGAGAGACAAAGACAAAGACATACACAATCACATAAACAAAAATGTCGCAATGATTTGTGAGTAGTATCTCTTTTCTAAGAGACGTTGATGGCCCTAAAAGGGCATTTTGGATTTTTTTAGACACTTAGTATCCACACTTCCCAGGCTGAGCTCCGCTGGCAGCATATCATCTAGTCCATCTATACCCACCTTATGGATTAATGGAGACAGGTAGGGAAAAGGAAGGATGATTTGCCTCACTTTCCTAATTCTCTGCTTGAGGGAATATGGGTGGCTCATCCTGTTGTTGCGGTTGTTATTGTTGCTGTTGTTGCTGTTGCAGTTGTATATCCCAGTCTTCTTCAGTCTTGGGGCCCTCCTCCGTGCCATTTCCATTTCCATATCCCAGTCTTCAGTCTGGACAGCTCAGTCTTCAATCTGCAAGGCGCAACTTCTCTTCCGCTGGTGGGATACTCGTGAAACCCTTACTGCATATCTGATGATTCAGCAGGGGCGCGTCTGTGACTCTCTAACATGAGTGGCATTGGTTCTCACATCTGTTGTCTGAACAACAAACCGTCTTCCCTGACGTTCCCTATATTCTTTCTCACACTTCTTCCTGTCCTCAACAACTTTTTCCTCCAACATAGAGAGGAAAGATTGTCTTGACAATTTAAAATAGTTCATGGCTCTCTTGAACAATTTTCTGTCGGGATGAAGTTCTTTGAATTGATCCAGGAGGCGATGAACATATCCCAGGTGTACTCAGGTCTAGCTTAGTTTTACGGTCCTATTTCCGTTCATTCTTGTCTTCTTTGTCGAATCAACGATGAGTGGCAAGACTGGTAAACGCACCGCTTTATATAGTAGAAGCACCGATGTGAAGGAAAACATCCCTCCGATTCGGTACGCGGACGTGAAAGAAAACATCCTTTCTTACAAAGATCGACAGAGAGAATAAAAGAGAATGTGAACACAATTTTGGGGGGTAAAAATAAACAAATCAACACTACTTTTTCTAAATGAACATTTGTATTAATAATAAGAATCTTATCTAACTCAAACATGAATACAAACGGACAAATTAAACATGAACGTATTTACAAGGTTGACAACTTTGTGGAGTCAAACTTGAGTCCCAAGGATCTAATGCAGTGTCATTTTGCCATCGATGCACACTACGTTTCTGAGCTAAAGAAAAAATATAACCATAAGGCAGTCAAAAGTGCCTTTCTATTTTATCATCGTTTCTAGGGTACTTGTGATCAAAACAAGTCACTAAATGGTATAAGGGAAATTCAAGACTGTTGAATCTGATCCTTGCAATCTCACGTTATAGATTTGAGTGGATACAGCATTTCTTCTCATTAAGTCGATGATGTCGTCTTCCAGAGGAGGTAATCCATAAGAATCCAAATATTCCACACTGTGATCCTTGGGAAAGTAGACAGCTACCCAATGGGTACCTGGACGATGACTTTCGTCTGTGTTGATGACATAGGCTTTAAATTTTCGATATGGAAGTTTATTGTTAGCACACACCAGTGGATTCTAAAAAGCTGTGTACGAACTGTGAGTCAGAAGGTAATGAGGTCCCAGGTATCCATGGTTCCTTTTTTCACAGGTGATGATTATTCATCAGTGCACACCTGACTTTTCCTTGAAAATATCTGTCAAGTAAGTCGATAAACGGACAGTCGCCGTACTCTGTTGCAAGACAGCTTCAATGCGTTTCGTCTAAAGAGAAGTCAATGGAGGCAAGGAATGGTCACACAAGTCTTTATACCACTTTTTCAAAATATTCTCTTCTGAGATGAGAGTCCATGCCTCTAGATACTCTTCCAACTAGGATGATTGATTTGGCATCCATAACAATGTTTCATGGCTAGGCCTGTTATTTTTTCAGATAAGTCACGAGCAAAATAGGAGACTAAATGTTCTTCTTGTTCTGGCCATTTTGACATCATGACTTATTTTTGTCTTCTTCTTCACGTGTGGTCAGTGACTGTTGTTGTTGTTGCTGTTCTAGATAGAAAACATCCTCTTCGACTATCTCCATCAAATCGTGTTCCATCTTTATTCTAATAGTCCTGGACCACTTCTCTGAAACTGTTGATTTCCAGAGTATTGTCAAATTCTGCATACAAGATGACGTTTACGGTGTCCGCCAAAGCTAGTGCAAATTGAAGTTACACATACGAAGTTGTCTCGATGTTATAGAGTAGAAATGTCCCTCGTCGCTACCTTGGTCTGGATTCAAATCAAACCCCCGCAAAGCATATCCGCCTGCATAATAAACGTATGAAATACCGTGGCTACTTTTGGTACCTAACTCTATGGTAGCTTCAAACAGTATCAAGAAAGATCTCAAGTAATTTTTCTGGGCAAAGTTACGTTCAAAAAGCCTGGTACACAACGTCTGGCCATCTCGAATGACTTCTATCTTGGACACGTTGAGGTGATGGAACTCGAAAGGGTTTTGATTGATAGTTCCACTAAGGGCCGCATTGCTGACGATGCCAATGAGCAAACGTTTTGGTGGCTGTCTTGGGAAAACATGATCTTCGATCGGAGTCCAGAGGCAGTGGTGAAGGGTTTGACTTCCACTCGTCTTAGAGGATAATTGGCTGTAGTTCTGCTCAGAGTTTGACTAATGTCGTTTCTCACGTTAGGTAAGACTTCCATACGGCACACATAAAGTCTGGCTTCTTCGTTTTGTACTCGTTCGCATTAGCCATCAAATGGAATACGGTACTACTTCGATTCAGTCTCGGGCGTACATCGACTCCATTCAACAAATGCTTCTCTCGCAACGACATGTCCAAATGCAAACGATCCATCATTTCCAAACTGCGTCCTTGTTTGATTTTCTTTCGACGTTTGTTATATCGAACATTGTGAGAATCGTCAGCTTCTGTCAACTCTGTGTCGTTGAAGACATCCAAAGTGTCAGGTTTCCATAGCACGGAAGCATCCAGATGTGTGTTCTTTGCTTCTTTTCCGCAAATCAAGAGATTTTCCAAGTATGCTCGGTACGGGTAAGTGTCCATGCTGCTCATGTGCAGTTTGTTATTCAAGTACAAATCCACTTCGCTAAACAACGAATGCACGGAACAGTTGACGGGAGCTACTCTGGCATCTTCCCCTGGATTGGTGTTGTCCACTTTGAGAACTTTGGCTTTCACGTACAAGTAAATGTTATTCAGATCGATGTAATCTTTGGTTTGTCTTTTTTATTTGAAATTCGATAGGTGCTGAGGTGGTCAAAGACGACGCAGGACGAAATTGTACCCATTGGGATTCTCGCGTCATCATCATCGTCGGTGACATGGCAAACAGATCGAGTTCTGACTTGGAACATTTACAAGAACCTCGGTGCATCATTTTCAATTAGTAATCAAAAACGTCAAATTCTCTGACCACTGTTCTTCTTTTCATATTCTTTTTTTGAACATGTCTGTGAGATCTGAAGGGTTTTCGACGTCTCTTTCTGCCTTGCTATTGCAGTGGTTTAGTGGAGGAAGTAATGCCTTAGCCAAAAGCGTGAAGCGAATTTATAGGGGTGTCTCGACACCCTCGGAGATCTTTTCCAGTTTGAAGCAAGGCATTTTTTCCTGCTTTCACGAAGACTTCTTTAGGACTTTGTCGATAAGTACGTTTTGCAGAAATTCCTTTCCTTGCGTCAAAGCTGCATCTTTTAAAGCATGCAATCCTCGAGTCACCATCGGTTTTAAGATGGGTGCTACCGTACGAAAAGCTGATTTTAACATATCTCCAAAATCATTGACTTTGTTGATACTGATGACTTGAGTAGATGAATGGTTTCTACCAAAGCTACTTCCCAGTTGTATGGACTGAGGTAATTTGGCTGTGAAACAACATAAGGTATTGTTGGGAAACACATCCATAGAACTGTCACTAGATAATGTTAGATAAAATTGGTTATTCATTGTTCGATGGTTGTGGTCTCCGATGAGTCACTCGTTGTCAAAAAATGATTTTCCAAATGTTCCAGAAGAGGACTGCTACTGTGATTGGACGAGTAGTTGTTGTGACTGGCGTTGGCGGCGAGGCTACCGTTGTTGTTGCTACGGCGGACTAGGAAGAAGATAACCAATACAACTGCTGAGTAAAATAGTCCACAAATGTTTATCTCCTTGTTTCAAACTCAAATTTCCAATGGCTGCTCCGATGACACAATACACCACAAAGATTTGGCAGAAAAAGACGATTTGATTTTTAGGCACACGTTCTCCACACCACATCTAAAGGAGTCGTTTATGAAGTTTTTGGAGAGAGGAACTCTGAGAAGGAGATGTAACAGTGTTTAACGGCATGATGGTAACTTCCACTTCATATTATAGTCGATGACTTGTGAAGCTGCAATCCAAGAATCGAAACTAGGTGGTGATCCTTTCCAACCAACGTTCACTTCTTAAAGTCGACGTTTTCCCACTTTACGTGTTCTTCGATCGAGAATGCTTTCGATATCGTACACATCGTCTTCTTTCTTAGTCACTCATTGTAACTCAGGCAAGTACAAAGTTCCTTTTAACACTTCTCCGTTCATATCTTCCAATTTATAGACATAAGGATCACGTCCACGCACTTGTCCAGTGACATGAAACAATTCTGCCTTCCAGTAAGGTAAATAACCTTTGTCAAAAGTGCTTTTAGCTTTTCCAATGCGAACCCAGTCTCCGATGTTTAACACTTTTTTCTGGTTTGTGACGCTCCAAACAATGGATCAACACCATCGCTTAGTTTTCAGGTGTCACTTCCTCTGGTGCATCAAATGATACGATGGTACGATTGATTGTAAGCGTTGACTAGACGTGGTAACACGTCGATATATTTGAGTGTGTTAATGTGTAAAATATTTCCACATGCGTTCTTTCAAAATTCTTTGAAAACCTTCCACAACGCTAGCTTTTTTATCAGGATTTTCAGTGATGAAAAAGAGAATGCATTTTTAAAAATTCTTTTTTAAAAGCTTGGTTCAGAAATTATGTGCCTTTGTCTGTTTGCCATCTTAGCGGATGTCGACCACTTTGTTTCAAGACCAGTTTTAAAGCTTGCACTAACTCTGAACTTGTTTTAGAAGTCAAAAAGAACTACCCAAGCTGATTTTGACTTTCGTTTGACTTCTGGAACATTTTCGTCGAATGGATTTGTGTAATATGTACGTCGGTTGTTCTTGTAACTATTGTCGCACATCTTGAAGGCCTAAACTTTTGAGTTTGGGATTAATGGCACGATACAAGTTTTGAATTCCTCCATAGCCAGCAGCGTAAGCAGGGTTGTAGTAAATGCTGGCTAAAAGTGTATCCTTATGGTTTGCTGTTTTGTTGCTGCTCCTTAACAAGTCACCGACTGTTCGATACTGCTTGCAGGTTGTTCGTGTGGTATTTGTTTAAATTGCAACGATGCTTGACGAGTCCGACGAGAAGTCATCGGTTCTTTGGTTACTTTTTTACATTTTCCTGATTTCTTTTTTCACTTTTCTTTTTTTGCTGCTGAAGAGGGTGTCGACATCATCTTTTGATCCAAGCTTTCATTTCTTCTCGTCTGGAAGTAGGAGGAGGCGTGAACAAGGAGGCTGTCGTACTAGGAGACAAAGCAGACGGAGTTTGAAACACTTCTCTTGTTTCTTTTTCTTCTTCTTCCATCCTTGTGGCTGTTTCTGTCATCGTCTTTGTTGCCTTTTGTTTTTCTTCGCTTTTTATGACGTTCTTGAAATCTCTCAGAATAGGTTTATCTATTTTGTCTAAAGCTTTCTCGTGAAACAGTCGAAGACGTTGCAAGAATTGTACGTTCCTTTGCGATTGTTTTGTTTCTGATAAATCTGTTCAATCCATCAACAATTGTACTTCTTGTTGTAAATGTGACATCTCAGTGAGATTAGGATTAGGAGGTAAATGGGGTGTCTGTTGTTCGTACCAACGATGGAGTTCCATCCATCGTTTGAATGGAACTAAAGTTAATTTTTATCTTTCCATAAGATCCAAGGGTACAAGTGTGATGTCTCTCCAAAAAAGTGTGCCCTTCTTATCTTCTTCTTCATCATCTCATCACTACTCCTAAAAGAGGACCAGCAATCGATCCTAGCAAAGGGTCAGCCACTTTTAACAATGGTCTTATCAGCATGGGTAGAAATCCTCCTCCTCGTTAAACGACCATTTTTTAAAATATTTTTTTATTTTTTTGTTTTGTTTTGTTTGTTTGTTTTTGTACTGATGGGCATTTTCTTTTTCACCATTTTTTATCGAAGAAGGTGACGATGTCCTAATCGATGTTACTGTAACTTGGACAGATGCACCGTTCCTTTCAATACATTCAAACAGCATTCACAAACGGTATCGATGATCTCTTTGGGTGCTTTTTGAATGATTTGTTTTCGCATTGGAACATTGGATTTGGTCAGTACTGACAAAACTTCCCAATGTTTAGATGAACGAGGAGGGACTCCCTTGTTCCCTTTTCTGGAAGAATGCTTCTTTGGCCGTGGTCGATGATGATCGTGTGAACTTCTGGGTGACATCTTTGTTTCAGGATGATGTAATTTCCTCATTCTTTTCTATCTGTACAATTCTACTTCTTTCGTCGGCTCGTAGTATTTCTTCCTCTGTTTCGGGTTCTTCTACCACTGTTTCTAAAAATAGATTCTAATTCCACTTTCATTTCTGTTTTTTCTCTCACTGGTTCAAAGTAAAATTCTTTTTTTTTTTTTATCAGTCACACACAATGTCTTTGGTGTTATTAGCAACCTCTTGTATCCAAGCATCGAAGCCGAGAAATGTCAAGTCACGTACATCCTTCCAGTCGTAAATGTGTTGGTGTAACCAACAAGCTATACACACTTCTTGGTAAGTATGAAGAGTGGATAAAGTACGACGAATCTCTTCTTCACACGGAGGTACACAATTCGTGTTCATCGCTATTCGCAACACTTTTAAACCCAATGAGTTTTTCGTACGCAGATAAAGTGTTGGTGGTCAAGTCTTTGCTGCATATACTGTTCATAAATTTGCCACAACGAATCTGCTGGTAAACGGAATCCAAGAGAAAGTAATCACTAACACACACCCCACGCGTCGTCCGAAATTCAATCGAATCGTGTCGTCTTGTGGAATCAGGTCTTTTAACAGTATTTTGGTAATCCACTAAGTCTTGAACACTGTCGTTGACTTCCTTCCACGGAATTTGCTGCAACACTGATGACAAAAGTCATGGCATGGTAATCTTGATATTAAATATTCACATGGATGTCTTTTTTGATGAAATATTCACACGTTTGTCAAATGGAATCTGCTGGTATAGCATATTGAAGAAATTCAGTCATTATCTCACAACACACGTCTTGAAGGAGTTTCGTCTGGAGGCGATACTTCTGTTAAAATATTTTTGTATTCCTGTAAGTTTTTAATCTTTTTCTGGACTTAGTTTCATGGAATTCTGAATAGCATTGCAGCATCGTAGGTACAAGTCGTGACATCCAAAATAGTACAGGAGTCAGGTAGTCGTTGATCAATTTGTCTGACCATTTGAACATCTTCAAATTAATCAGTTTTTTTTATAGCATTCAGATACCATTGGTTAAAACGTCTATGTCGTAAATATGCCATTGTTCTTTGCGTTTCACTTGAATCTGTACAAAGTCTCTGTAAATGCGTTGTCGCAGCTCCAAAGTTAAATTGTGAATTCTCTCTTCTAAAGTATGCATGTGGATAATAATCATGCCCCACCAAGGGAAGGTGGTGACGGCATGGAGACCATCTGGCATATTCCAGGAAAGCTGAATCTTTATACTTCTAATCGTAGATCTTCACACAACAACTGAAACAGTCTCCTCGTCCCAAGTAGATAAATCAAGCTCTGGCTAGAATTGTGGTAGTGGATTATAATCCATCCAGATCTTCAGGCCATTTATTGAACGTCTGAATTCGACTTTCAAAGTCACGATAGGCAGGCAAAGCCACAGAAAACGTGTATTCTTCTTTGATTTGTAAATCTCAATGAGCTAGTGGTATCCAGAGTGGTTGGCGAGTGCATGGATGGCATCCATAGATAGGCACACGAACAGCATCACTTTTGTTAGTAAAGCAGAAAGGTCTTTCTGCGTCGCATTTGCAAGTAAGGTCGTGCTGCATCGCTTTCGATAGTAGAGGAGAGGCATGATTCTGCTGCATCGTGGATGTCGCAAGGTACGTCATCACTCTGGTCGCAAGGCACAGCATCGCCCTCGATTTCATTGAGTTTGAAGTCCACAGTGGGTCCCCGACTCAGTTGCTGCGTCTAATTCATCTTTCTTGGTGTCCGTTTGTATTTACAATGAACTTTCTGTCTTTGAACTCTCTCCTTTTTTATACCGTAAGGTAAGGTGTTGTGGTATGGAGATCGCACTCGTTTCTGGTAGACAATCTGAAATACTTTTTTATTTGGTGATTTGCAAACATACAATTGTGTGTGCATCCAACGTTTTCACGCGAAAGTCTTGATCATATCCTAACTTTAGAGCTTCTTTTAAGACGTTAAAGTTGACAACTTGACTGGAACGATAGTTCAATGTCAGTCCTTTTACTTTACTTTTGGTCTCTGTATTGGTGACCATACCAGTAAAGAAATTAAAGAAGGCAAGACAAGCAAAAGAAACTGAAGTAGAAGAGGAACTCATGCCAGTGAAGAAATTCAAAAGCGAAAGACGGTGAAAGAAAGAAAGAAGAAAATGGACTTTTGTGCTGTGTTGTGAAATTTTATTATGATTCTGATTTCACAAGAATATACGAAGAATAAAAAACGTAAGTGTCTCTTTGTCTTGATTTTTTTTCTTTTAGTATAGATAAGATCTTCACACACACACACACACATTGTATCATGGAGGGATTTAAGTTTTATTTAATTGGCAATCATTGAGTAGTATTTCTTTTCTAAGAGATATAGGTGGCCCTGGAAAGGACCGTTGGCGTTTTTTTTTAATAACAAAATAAAAAGAAAAATTATGGACTTGACATCATCAGCTGTAACTGATTTAATCCTTTTCCACTGCCAAGTCCTACTCCTGCTGTTGCTGATGTGGCAGTAGTAGCAGTAATTGCTGCTGCTGCTGGCGTCTCAGTGGTGGTGATGAGCGTTGATGTAGTCATAGAAGGTTTAGAAGTCTTGGATCGTGAAGGTCTCCTTCTTTTGGGTTAGGCTACAGAAGTTTGATACGTTTCTTTCAGATGTCTTAACTCCACCAAAATGTATTGTAACAGACCAAACGTTTTGTTTTCGCTCTATTCCTTCTTCTCACTGTTTAAAGTTTTCCTCTCCTCGTCTTCTTTTCTTTTTACATCTTGTTGTTGTTGTTGAACAAATACTTGTTCTTCTTCTTTCTGACGTTGCAAAAAATTCTCAAAATCTTCCTTCTGTTTCTTTCTGATATCATCATCGACTAGTAATGATGGAGAGAGAGAGGGGGGCGGGTGGAAAAATGTTTTCTGCAAGGGTCCTGTTTTCACGATTTTGTTTCCAGTGTTAGTGATTGTATTATTTCTCAAGCAATTTCAATTTTGCACAAAGGTTAATGGGCTGCTTTGAAAATATTTTACTATTAAATTGGCAGTGCAAGATAAACAGTGTTACATTATTTCATTTGACTTGTATACAGAACTATTATCTCACGTAAAATCCGGATATTCTTTCCTTCAGTGCAGTTTTAAACTTCTTGACGTACTTGGGAAATAATGAGAAATGTCATATTTTAAATAATTGTAATTGTCACATTTATATCTTAGACAAAACTTAATAATATTTCACATGGTCCCAATCAGCCCGTAATATGGTCCGAATAAGCCTAGTCCGATTCAGCCATTGTCCGAATCAGCATATTCAGAAATTTATACATAATTTCCAAGGCTTGAACGGACACACCGTGACCAACAAGATCATTATTGGTTAGAGTAATTTTGCAACTATGTTACCCAGACGAAATTTTTTAAAAAGCTCCCATTCACACATTATTAAATACATGAACGTTTCTAATGAGAGAGGGAGAGAGATTGCGTCCACTAGTTTACAATTATTTTTATTTTACAGGTTGGGTAAAATTGTAAAAAAAAAAAATTAAATGCCTTCATTAAAATATTGTTCACGTTTCAGTTACTTCCACTGATCAAGCTGATGATAAATTTGATAAAAGCCAATAACAATGTTGGAGTTAATCTTGGACCTGGTGTGTATCATCCGATGAAATCTCAGATACATCGGTGCGTTCGGCTTTTTAGTCATGTCGTTCTGACAATCGGAACACCTCTTAGCTTTCCCTGTGTTCAGATTGGTTCTGGAAGAGGATAGGTGCTCGCGATACATGGTTGTCATCATCAGGTAAACGCTAGATAGTAAGTGTGCTACAGCAGGTAGGCATAGACGGTCAAGGACGTGGAGGCATGAATATTCAAGCATCCTCATCAAAGCCAGCAGCTGCCGCCAAAATTTCGCAATTTTTAGTTAATCTATTATTCCGACAGGTAGTACATCCTTCCTGTGCTAGTCTCATTCTCTTGTATGCCATGGAATTATAAAAATATAATTGTTCGCATTGTAATCCTATGGATGCATCATCTTCATCAGATCTGCACGGTAGCAGTTGAACAAATTGAAGAAGCTACACTATAGTCCTACAATGTGAGACATTGACTTTAATAGGTCCCTGACATTTAGCACGTAGCAATCACAGAGGCTCGTATCGTGCTTACAATTTACCAATAAATGTACTATATAATACTATAAGGGATGACACTTCTCGCCCTTCTTGCACAACCTATTTAAGAATCAATGCGGATATTTCAAGCTACACTTCGCGTAGCGTAAAAAATTTGGTACTGATGTTTAGCGCAGGCATTCAACTTTTTATGCCTACCAAAGTTTGACTTATTACTACACCTTTAAGGAATGTCAGACCATTTTCCCATGCTACCAGTCGACATGGTCATGATCGCGCCTGTTTAATATTCAAGTACAATGCTCTGAATGGAATAATGCCCCCTTATTGATCGACAGAAAATCAGGTTATCAGTAGGTGCAGTAAGTCATTTTTGGTTGATAAGTGTATGAGTGGTATAACACCAGTTCATTTGTGCCATGAGCATTTATTGTACCTTCTCAAGTGCAGGATGTTTGGTAGGTACTCAATTAACAAAATAAACAGATCAATTAACTATAAAAGGAATTAACGACTCACAACCACTTCCTAACTGTTATGATGGTGAGTGTCAGTAATTGTCACTGCTCCAACAGATTAGTGATGGCTGGGTTTTAGTGATCTGTGGGCAAAATCACTAACCTAGGATAGTGGATTAGCGTTAATTTGGAGCCATGTATATTATCCCTATGTCTACCAGCTTGGCAGACATGCATGTATGTTAAGAGTATAACAAAATCAGGGCTGAGCAATCCCATAGCCCGACATTCCGGACTATTCATTTTCGATGTCGGGAAAGTAAAATTTTCCAAGTCGCTAGTCCAGGACAAGTGCTTTTTAAAAAAGTCGGGCAAGTCCTTATTTTCGTGCTTTAATCACTATATCTACCTTTATTTGGCCAATCATGCCCTCCGGGCATACTGAATACTTGATTATACCCCTCTTCATGTATACATTTACATCCTGTATAACACATAAATGTGGTCAGTGATAATTGTCGCATATGCGCACGTTCTGTTACCGCTTGACTGCATATTGGGCTAAGCAACCAAATTATCGGCAAATCAAAACACGTCGAACAAAAGGAAGCCAGTATGATCAATTAGCAGTGCTTTAAGCGGCTTTGTTGCATTGTGTTTACTCAAGCCAGATCCTCACGAGCGGCTCACTATGATTTTAATCCAGCGAGTCAGTGTAAATAAATTAATGAAAGGTACTTTACCGACATCAGTGTTGGTTTCCTTTATGAACTGATTAAATGACAGTAATGATTCTTTAATTTTTAATTGATTATACAGATGATTAACTTCCATGTGCGATATTGCGTTTGAAGCGAAACAATTACGCTAATTAATGAGCTGTCTCTGTTCGTATTTAAAAGAGAAAATGTATGTTGTGATCACTTTAGAAGTAGATGTCAAGCAAGCTGATAGTTACTCTGTGGATAAAATGAGTTTGCTAAATTATTTTTGCAAGGAAGGTAATAAGGGCAATTCGGAGAAGGAAAATTTTTGTGAAAGTGGAGGGATAAAACGTAAGACTGCTACTGAGTGTATGGTAGCTATTTCTTCAAAGAGACATAAGCAAGAATCCGTGGTGGCAAAAAATGTCAAATATGACACTACTAAGAGACAGTGAAATTTTCAGCCACATTGGGTTGATTGTTATCCCTGACTTGAATGTATTGACTTGGAAGGAAAGATGTTTTGCAGTTATTGCAAACAAAAGTATCCCAAACTGGCACAGGTTGGAAATTCACCCAGTGTATTTGTCAGTGGAACTGACAAATTCAGGATTGAACCAATCAAGTCTCATGACATGTTTGGACCCCACAAGGCCTGTGCAGCACAATATATTGAGGACTTTAACCCGGACACAGCTATCGACTGCTGGCTTAGTGCTGGTGCAGGTAGCAGACATATACATGGACATTTTTTCAATTCCATCAACTAAAACATATATACATGAACATGAAGAAGCCAAATATATAACAACCAATGTTTTTGAAAAATTAAATTCTTTTAAGAAATAATTATGTTGTATATTATTTCGTTTGTTTTTTCTATGGATTAACTACATACATCTCATCAAATCTTGGCAAGTGATTACCATTTTGGGACAAGTGAAGAGTAAGGTGGGTCAAGTGAAAAGTAAGGTGGGACAAGTGAATTTTCTGAAACCACTTGTCCTGGACTAGTGGATGAAAAAATTTTTTGCTCAGCCCTGAAAATAGTTCCAGAAACTTGGCCCCTTTACTTTGTTTGTTGTGATGACATGCTAAGGGTCAATCTAATATATGTCTTGATTGTAGATTGAACTAAGTAAAATTCTTCATAAAAATGTATCCACATGTGCTTTTGAAAAGCGTAAAATTGTTCATGCTCATTTGAGCAATTGTCAAATATTCTGGTTTGGATATGCATACGTTGTTAAACTTTAGAGGGAAGTAAATATTGCATGTAGTCCACAATTACATGATGCCAAAATGAAAGTGATCGGTTTAAAGAAAACCCACAGAAACTTGCGAAGTATGAGTGATAACATGAAGTGTCACACAGATAATTTAGCTTAAAGCCAAAGTAGTTCACTTTAATGTGTAAAATCGCTTTTGTGCAGCTCAGGGTTTTCAGTAGGTTTATAAACTGAAGAGTTATTTGACCCTTGACCCCATAATCTCAAGAATCAAAATGAAAATCTTAAAAGTTAAAACTGAAATCTCAATAGTCATTAGTTTTTGACAGTCAAGAAGTCGTCATAGCTGGGATTCATAATTTGTGGAGCAAACTGACGTTTAAGACGTCTTGTCTCGTGTTGAGTAAAGAGAAACACATGTACAATATTTTGTAAGAAACAGAGAAGCAGAAAGTGAGACAGACATGGCCATTACTAATTTTTGTGTAAGTGTTTCTCTTTCTAATTATGTGCGAATGTGTGTATATTTGGTATATTAAACAGAAAAAATATTATTTAATACTTTATTTTTGAAGATAGGACCTGCCCTCAATAGCAAACGGATTTGATTTTCCAGCGTCCTTATAACAGTCACATATCATCACTGTATTTCCATTTTTCACAACATTTTTAACCCACGGAAATTCACTTTTCCACTCTTCCATGAATTTTCTTACAACTTTACGAGCAGGGCTCAGGAAAACCACAAGTCCTCTTGTCCTGAGCAGGTAAAAATTGGCTGGGCCGAGTAAAACATTACTGTGTACTCGTTCCTGGCCAAGTAGATGCATATTTGCATCTCGAGAGTAAATCTGAGTTCATTTTCTACCCATAACATGCACCAAAATTTCAGTTTAGGCATTATTGGATGTGGAGAAAGTTTCCCTTTCAGCGAGTTATCACAAATCTTTATGAATTAAACCTCTGATAGGTTAAGCGACAGAGAATGTCATAACTTAGTGGTTTTTCGTCTGGTAAAACAATGTTACTCTTTTCCCAGATTACCAGTATTTTCAAGACTAAAGCTTTATTGATATATTGTCATGCCAAAGAGGAGACACCTGCATATAGTTCTATAAGTATGTAATTACTTTTCACAAGAAAAATGTTAGTATTTTAAGTCTCTCAGTCAATTTCCACCAACTTTCACACAATGCATGCCATTGTAGTCTATTTATAAAGCGCACAATGTTGAAACAGCAGCCAATTGGTTGAAATTTAATTGGTGTCGTGACCTTGTAACATTCCAGTTCTTTTGGCCAATCAGCAATCTTTCCTTTTATGGCACCCTTGATAGCTCTCTAGAATGGAGGTTGGACTAAAATGGATCATTTAGTACACAAGTTGTTGGAAATTGAGACAATGGGATCCTTCTTTCAGATGCAAGTTACCGACATTTTTCTTGTGAAAAGCAATTACATACTTATATAAAAAATATTTGCTGGTGTCTTTTCTTTGGCTTGACAATGTTTTAATAAAGCTACACTGCCCTGAAAATACCAGTGATCTGGGGCAAGCGTAACACTCTGATCAGACAAAAATCATAAAATTTGGACATTCTTCGTCTCTTAACTTCACTCATATCTAACTCTTAAAGATGTGTGATAGCTCATTGAAAAGGAAAATTTCTTGGCAGTAAAATAACACCTATATTACTGAAAGGTATCACTGTAAACATGAATACCACTGAGAAATCAAGGACTGTGTGCAACTGCAATACAAATCTTGTATCGTAATATATATTTATTTAATGGGACATATATCAGAACACAATATTTTCATGGTTTTGACCCATTTTAGTATCAAGCATGCATCAGGTACCTGAAGTTCTTTGGTAAAAGTGTAAGCAGTGTAGTGGAGAAGTGTACTGTGTTGAGTACAATGAGGACAGGGACAAGTAACTGTTGGAACTAACTCATCCCAGGAACGAGTGCTTAGAAAAAGATTTCCTGAGCTCACAGGAGATTTATTTTCCTTCTCCTCAGAATTGTTACTAACTTTCTGTTTCTTTGGAGTCTAAGGGTCAGAATGATCATCACTAGCAGGTCATTTCCAAGATTGAGACAAATGAAAATATACTTCTTTGAGCCATAGTGATTTAACAGTTCACAAATACATCAAATATAACAAAATTATTCCATCTTGTTATTCAGTCTCGAGTAATTCCAAGACATGAAATAAATCACTGAACATAATGTCCAGTAAATTCTTACTAAATGATACAGTAATTAAAACACCCACATTTTTTAACATTTTGCCGATTGAAGCAAAATAATCATCAATAAAACACAATTAATGTTTGTCCACTTACCGTGGACAACTGCCTTCACGATCTGCCATATTTTTCACAGTTTTGTCTAATTGATTATAATTTGATGGGCAATCAAACAATTACCGATATCTGATCAAAAGTGAATCCAGTTAAGTCATAATTGATTCCCTCTTCCTCAAACTATCATAAACATCAAAGATAACCTCAGCCCATTTCATATTGATTTTACATAGGTATGATATTATTGGCTGATAAGGGGTAAACAGTAATTCAGCAATGTTGATCACTGGCATATACATGTACAGTAAATTTGTTATGAACAGTGCGCACTCAACAGGAAATTATGCTGGAGATGAATGATGCCTCAGCCCAAACAACATGTGTCATAAAAATGCACTGGTTGGAAATTCAGTGCATTATAAACTGGTCACATTTAAATTCTAAGCATCAAAACCCAAATGGACACATCTATTGGGTACCCTGCCACTTGAAATGATCTGATCATCCCATTATGACATCAATATTATGTCACTTTTTACCATTGCTTATTGAAGTGCTGTGAATTTTGGGAAATATTGGAAGTAAAATGACATCATTGCAAATACAATTGTAACAATCACAATAACAGTCCTGCAAAAGAAAATTATAAAGTTAACCAAAAGCATGTGTAAATTTGCTGTGCTGGCTTTCTGTTGTAGAAAACTTATGTGATCTCACAAATTGTGTCATACTGAAATTTTTTTTTCATGAAAAGTCTATGATTTTCAACCTTTGCAAATTTGATGAATTTTTAAATTCTCATTCAGTTATTTAACGACAGTTAGTGACAGTACTTTCTCAAGCTTTTCTATGTAGTGACTTTTAGTGGGGGATAGATATTCAACTAAGAGTAGAGCCATAAAATGCCCTCCAGCCTATAAATATTTTAATGTTTTCGTAGTGCAATAAAATGCCCTCCAGCCTATAAATATTTTAATGTTTTTCGATTGTTTGGACCCTATGCTATGTAAAAATATTAATTTGTTAAACATTAAATTCTACAACATTTCAGAAGTGATCATCCTTAAATAGCCTTTACATTATCTTTTTTGAAGTGGCCAGCTAGGGATTAAAAGTACATGGCTGAGTCAGTGCAACAATATAACAAAAGTGTTGCAGTGTTGTAAAAGTAGATGACTCGGCTGGAAAAGTAGATGGTAATTTAGCCTGCATACGGTAGATAATAAGAAGGCTACTTAAATAAGCTGAGGTCTTTCCCAGTACATTGTTTGTCACACACTCATATCATAATATCATCAAACTGGTGATACAGTCACTGTTGCACTTGAAACTTTACACAAACCAACCCATACTTGACAAAGTAAAATGTTGAGAACGCATATTCTCAATGTCAGGGAGTGGCTATAAGACCATTTTGTTTTTAACTGATTTAAAACCTTGTCAGCATATAAAAATAGTAGACCCAATAAAAAATCAAGACAACCCTCTTGATACAGTGTATCTTTACAATGTAGGGAAAACAACTCATGTTATCAAAATCCCTGTGTCACCGAATGTAAACAATTCTATTTTTTAAACCATAATAATGACACCAAAAATTAATCAAGCCAGACTGTATGATCTGGATTGGTTCTGGTGGTAAGACCATAGCTTTGCATTGTTAGCTGCTGCAGAGAACAAGCTTGTAAGACTCAAATCAGTTTTGGGAAGGAATGCAGCTTTAAAAATTAAAGACAGTATGTAAAAATCGTAATCCATGTTGACATGACAGTACACTCGCACTTAAACAAATTAAAAAGAAAATAGAAATTTGAATCAAATGACCAAGTCACCAAGTATGTAGCTAGTTATTAACATTGCTGACTTTGGGAAAAAGGAAGACCGTTGTTTACTTTTAAACTTGGTGCACATTGTAATTTAAGCCTAAGCATTACGGTTGGTTCTCACATTCTAAACTCATCCATCCTTGTTTTGTAAACAGAATTGATGAGCAGTGAATCCTGTGTCATAGCAACACATTTAGAAAGGAAATGATACATGGCATACACATTATCTGATTTATTGCAATATGGCATAATTGTAATCTAATTTATTGCAACATGACATACACATTATCTGATTTATTGCAACATGACATACACATTATCTGATTTATTGCAAAATGACATACACATTATCTGATTTATTGCAACATGACATACATGTTATCTGATTTATTGCAACATGACATACACATTATATGACTTATTGCAACATGGCATACATGTTATATGATTTATTGCAACATGACATGTTATATGATTTATTGCAACATGGCATACAGGTTATATGATTTATTGCAATATGACATACATGTTATCTGATTTATTGCAATATGACATACACATTATCTGATTTATTGCAACATGACATGTTATCTGATTTATTGCAACATGACATGTTATCTGATTTCTTGCAACATGACACACATTATATGATTTATTGCAACATGGCATACACGTTATCTGATTTATTGCAATATGGCATACATGTAATCTAATTTATTGCAACATGACATACACGTTATCTGATTTATTGCAACATGACATACACATTATCTGATCTATTGCAACATGACATACATGTTATCTGATTTATTGCAACATGACATACATATATGATTTATTGCAACATGGCATACATGTTATATGATTTATTGCAACATGGCATACACGTTATATGATTTATTGCAACATGACATGTTATCTGATTTATTGCAATATGACACACATTATCTAATTTATTGCAACATGACATGTTATCTGATTTATTGCAACATGACATACACATTATATGATTTATTGCAACATGGCATACACGCTATCTGATTTATTGCTACATGGCATACACGTTATCTGATTAATTGCAACATGGCATATACCCTATCTGATTTATTGTAGTATTTACTAGCCATGCAAAGAAGGAGTAGCATACAAGAGGATGAGAATGATACAAAATAGTGATGAATCTGACAATGTGGTCTTATAGCTTGAATAAACAAAAATACCAAGAAATTAAAAAATACTGGATATAAATTGTTCTTTTTTTTTTAATACTTCAGTTAACTTGGACCACAGAGGTGGAAAGTAAGTGCTTTCACCACTGCATTATCAGGCCATAATATATATATAATATGAGATACAATATGAATTGTTTTTCAAATCATCTAAATCAGTAGTTTATTGTTCCAAGTTTTAACCAATTGTAGCACTTTAAATCATTTGTCATTCTCTGTTTCAATCCTGAATTTTTCATTCATTTGTGAATGATAATGCAAGAAACTAGTCAGAGGTAGGGTAAAAATGATAGAATCCTTCATGTCCATTGGTATAGAAAAGGAAAATTCCACCATAGGGTCAGAATTTTGCATCAGATACAAGGCTTTGTAGAGTGTCTGATGCAAAATTTTGATCCAGAGGGTGGACTTTTTCTGTCCTACACTGAAGCATAATGAAGGATTCTTTTTCTCACATTTCTGAACAAAAAATGAGGGTAGAAGTAAAAATGGCATATTGTGAATACTGATGTAACTTTCAAACAACAAAACAGAAAATTTCTTTTCCTTAAGATTGAGCATAAGTTCAGTTTACACTGAAAAATTCAGTGTAAAAATTAAGTGACATTTTAACACATTTTAGATTTCAAAGAATAGTCATGGAAATGGCTCTGGTATAAATTGCAATACACAGCATCCAAATTGTGTACTGCAGATAGCTTGCACACTGATACAAATGTGAACAGGTCAAAAAATAATGTCCACTCTTATCCATAAGTTTAATTGAGACAGCCAAAAAATAATGAAATAGTCCTCAATTCAGATTTGATCTAGAATTGATTTACCCGGTACCCTTCAAAACTAATAATGAGAATAGGAATTTTTAAAAAATTACTAATTACAATGACAGCTTTTTTTTACTCAAAATTGCACTAAAGAAGCTGTACATGTATCTATGTAGATCAGTGTGAAACGGCCTGTTTGCAGGACACTTAACTTCAACTACTGCTCATTTTAATATGTAAATGTGTTGCAATTAATGTTTATATTGATTATTGTGAAAGACTATTCAAGAGAAGATGGAAATCAGGAAGTGTTTGATACATTGTGTGCATTATGCTCGCAGTAGAAGGTCAGAATAGTCCACGAGTCAGGATAAAGGTAATGTGTGAAGTAGGATTGAGCTATCCTTCACCAGTGTTCTATAATGGAAAACACGATCATACACAAAATATAGAAATGTGAGAAATTATACCAGATTTATAGACATTTTAATAGTAACATAATTAATTCAATTGTATAATTTAATGAATATTTTTATTTTTCAACAGATTTAGTGTGTATTCCCTGCAGGTTTACTAAAGTAATAACTTTAAAACCCAAGTCTAATAGATACATTAAGGTTTCTGCTAATTACTGGTGGACCAGGTTATTTCCCACTGTTCTTCCTTTTGATATATTTATTTATTCCATTACAGTATATGTCTATGATGGGTAGGAATATAGGATGAATCTTGGGTTTTTTACTGTCATGTTAACATTATGAATGAAATATTATAATGTGGCTAGGAACTTGAGTAAGGAAAAATACAGGTACTTGTAATGTATTAGATGAGATTTTATCTGAAAACTTCTTTAATGCATCAACTTAAATTGGTCTTTGTTAATTTAACAATTCTTTCAGTTACAGTGATGGGCAAAAACAAGGGAAATAAGTCAAAGAAGGATGTAAAGCCTTTCAAAGTTGCAGAAGGGGTGAAGAAGAATAAAACCAAACCACTGTCCACAAATTTGAAGAAGGTGAAAAAATTATCAAATTGTTGTCAAGCCCACTTTTTTGTTTGTTTAAAGTTTATCATGTGTATATATTTCCAAAACCACTGGCATGAAACATTATGAAGCTATGACAATTGATTCAGCAACACACTTGTCCCTTTGACCTTGGGGCCAAGGTCACAGTCATAAAAAATTTGCATTAAAGTTTCGGTTAAAGTTACTTAGCTCACCCTGCCCTGTGTTCATCAACAAGTGCTTGTTACCACTTTGGAAGCTGTATTTCTGAACTTAGAATAAAAGCTTATATCATCACGATCTTGGGTGAGTTCAGTAGTGAGCAGGATCCACACATATTAATGAAGTGATCTTGCATCTGATTGGCTGAACTTGTTACCACCCAGAAAGCCATATTTCTGATCCAATTTTGGTCAAACTTGGAACATAGGTTTCTGGTCTGATAAAATTCCATAGCCTGATGTCCCTGGCTATTAATTTTTTTTAAGTCAGACAAGTAATATTTTCCAAGGCACTAGTCCAGGACAGGTGCTTTTTTCCTATTTGAAAATGAGTCAGACAAGCGCTAATTTTCATACTTTAATCACTTTATCTTTATCTGGCCATTCACATCCTATGATACTACAGTAAGTGTGCAAGTTCTATTACTGCTTGACTGCATGTTGGGTTAAGCAACCAAATTATCAGCCAATCAGAACACTTCAAACAAAACAAATCCAATATGATTAATTAGTTGTATTTTAAATGACCTTGTTCTATTGTGTTTACTCAGCCCAGATACTCATGAGCGGATCACCCTTTGATTTCACTCCATTGAGTCAGTGCACTGAAAATAATGAAATTCACTTTACCGACATACGTGTCCGTTTCCTTTATGAACTGATTAAATGACAGTAATGAGTCTTTAATTTTTAAATTTATTATACAGAGCAGTGTTCAAAAAAATTTTTTTTCAGACACAGGCCCAGGGCTGGTGCCTTGAAAAAATTCACAAGCCCTGACTCAAAATCCACAAGCCCGTACTCCAATACCATGTGCCCAAAAGGGCCCTATTTTTTACTATTATTTTTCACACGATGTTGCACGTTGCAGTTGCTGTTCTTTAAACACCCCAAGCATCTGCAGCCTTTAAATCAACTATATCGACCAAATCAGTCTTCACTGTACCGTCATATTTAATTCATATCTACATGGCATTTAGCATACCAACGATTTGAGTAACATTTAAAAAGAGCATGTAGTGTAGACATTATAATTAATTATTAGTTTAATTATTACTTATTCTGCATGCATATGTATATGTTTTTTTTCTTTTTCTTCTATAATAATAATAATGTCTAAATTATTTACTATTTCAAATGTACTTAATTATGATTTTTATAAAAATATAATGCCATTTTTATTCAGACTGCATTATTTTGGAAATGTGTGGCATATAATTAACAAAGAAATGATAAAGTCTATATTCTACTTACATTACATTTTTATGATTCGGAAAAATTTTTCACTGTAGTTTCGTAGCCTTCATTTTAATTTTACTGATTATAGCGGATGGTATTGTGCCCGTTTTATACAGTATAAATGTACCGACTTTTTGTTTTACCTGCGCAAGGATCCGCATCGCAAACATGCACCTTACAGGACATGTATTAGGCTGTGCTTGTACTATAAATAGCATTTCTTTAACATTGCTCTCGCCGTTAACAACTTTATTTTTCCAAATTAAAAACATTTGCGCAGACGGAACAAGGCTTGATTTGAAATTTTGTAAGTTATAAAGGGATTAAATAATCCTCAGCTAGATAGTAACTGGCCCAGGTAAATACTTTCAAAGACCAAAGGTGGTGTACGATTCAGAATGGAACGAGAAGCGTGAGCAAGGGGCAGCTCAATTTATTCCTTGAAGCCAACTGAGCACTAATTACAGGTAGATGTAACCCCGGGCAATCTGTTCCCGATTCATACATCACATGCCTCGCGTTGTATGCAAAGTTTACAGCTTTCTATAGAATTACGATCAGTAGACAAACTTCAAATGACTAAGGGGCCCACATGGGGATAAACATTTATAATCTACTGGTTTTTCAACCACATTAAAATAAAAGTCTGCATTTAGTTAACGAGATTGAAGCTTTCTCAGGCAAATTTAGATTTTTTTGTTTGACAAGCCCGACGGGCTTTTCACTTAAAATATAGGAGGATCCCGATCTGAAATTAGAGGGGCCCCAGGCGTCAGGCTATCAGATTTTTTGAACACTGCAGAGGATCAACATCAATGTGTGATATTGCATTTGAAGTGAAACAATGGTGCTAATTAAGGGGTTGTCGCTGTTTGAATTTAAAAGACAAAATGTATGTTATGATCACTTTAATAGAAGTAGTTGGTAAATGAGGTGATTTTTTTTGTTTAGATCAAATGAGTTTACTAAATTATTTTTGCAAGGAAGGTCATAAAGAAGATTCAGAGAATCAAAAATCGATATGAAAGTGGAGTGATAAAATGTAAGAATGCCACTGAGTCTGAGGTAACTGTTTTTCCAAACAGACACAAGCCAGACTCTATGGCGGGAACAAATGTAAAGTATGAAGTAACCAAGAGACAAAGAAATGTTTAGCCACATTGGGTTGATAATTATCCATTGCTTGAATTTATCAGCTCTGAAAGAAAGATATTTTGCAGTTATTGCAAACAATATCACAAACTGGCACGGACTGGAAATTCAACCAGTGTATTTGTCAATGGAATTGACAAATTCACAATTTAATCAAGCAAGTCTCATGACATTTTTGGACCTCATGAAACCAGTGCAGCACAGTATATGCATGACACTGGCATGTGCAAAATCCCAGAAAACCATTTTCTGATATAGAAAAACTTGGTGCTAACTACAAGAATAGACTCAGGGTAAGAGACTTTGTTCTGTCAATTGAGAGAAGAAGTTAGTAAAAGTCTGAATTCCAGTATATTCCTTTCCATTCTTGCTGATAGAACATACTGATGCTACCATATCTGAGCAAGAAATAGTGTATATAAGATACCTTGACAATAAAAAAAACGAGAAAATTAATTCCTTTGAAGAAATAATATGTTGTACATTATTTATTTTGTTTTTTCTATGGATCAAAATGCATACATCTCATAGAATCTAGGCAAGAGATTGAAATTTTGGGACAAGTGAAAATGTAGGTGGGACAAACAAATTTTCTGAAACAATTTGTCCTTGACAAGTGGTTGAATACAAATTTGATCAGCCCTGGGTTTATCTCTTTAAGATTTAAGAAAACTTGGATAATGAGTGAGTTTATTAAGCATGGAATATAGGCTTATCTCTTCAAGATTTTGGACAACTTTGATAATGAGTGAGAACCATTGATGATTTGATCTTGAATCTGATTGGCCGAGCTTGTTGCTACTCTGGTAGCAATATTTCTTATCTAATTTTGATCAAATTTTTGGCAATATAGACTTTTAAGATCAAGATCTTGCATGTCTTTCATAATGAGCAGAATCCATATATATTATCACTCTAGAGATTGTACTTCTGATCCGATTTTGATCAAACTTGGTAAATAGGGTTAAATCACGAAGATCTTGGACTAGTACAGTTATGAGTGAGATTCACTCGTATTAATGAGATGATCTTGCATCTGATTGGCTGAGCTTGTCAACATTTTAGTGACTATTTCTGATCAGATTTTTGTCAAAAACTTGTTAAACATTCTTATATAATCAAGATGTCCAATGAGTTTTATTATGAGTGAGCAAGATCTATACATATCTGATTGGATGAATTCAAGAGATGGTATTTTTGATCTGATTTGAATCAGACTTGGTAAATAGGCTAATATCATCAAGATGTTGGGTGATTTTTATTGAGAGAAACATGTGCATATTTATTTGGTGATTTTGCATCTGATTGGTTGAGTGCCTTTTACCACACTAGAGACTATTGTTTGGTAGGATTTTGATCAAACTTAAGTAGGATTATATCATTAAGATCGCAGCTGAGTATGATTATGAGTGAGAACCATGTTAATGACGTGATCTTGCATCACTTTGGTTGAACTTGTCAGTACTCCAGCAACTATATTTACTATGTTAACTAGTCTTATATTATCATGATGTTGGATGAGTTTGATTATGAGCAAGATTTCTCTATATTGATGAGGTAATCTTGTATATGTTTGGCTGAGCTTGTTACCTCTCTGTAGACCAAATTTAAATTTGATTTTGCTGCAGCTTGGTAATTAAGCTTGTATCATCATTGTCTTTGACAGGTTCAGTAGCAAGTGAGATCTGTACATATTAATGAGATTGATCCTGCATGGATTGGCTGAGCTTGTTACTTGTCATGATCTTTGAGACCATATTTCTCATCAGTTCCATTAAATAGGTTTATATCATGAAGATCTTGGATGACTATGTTTACAAGCCAGAGACTATGCATATTGCTTATGCCTTTATCTTTAGAAAGAACTTTTAGGAGGAGACAAATTTTAGGGTGAAGTTACTTCTATCTACGCACCAAAATTGGGTGAAGTGGTGGGAAAATTGTGAGAAGTGAGTGTAAAGAGGTAAAAATTTATTATGTTCAAAACAGTCACTTAAAACAGCCGTTTTGCTAAATCTTTAAACCAGATATTTTTTTACAAAATATTCACTGCATTTTATGATAATAATAATATTTTCTCAGTTTGATTCAGCAAAATTGTTGTACGACTCTGTTTTTGTATACAAAGAAATAAAAAAAACAGTAACCTTGAAAATAGGTTACTATCGAAAACAGGTGACAAATATCAAGATAAAAACCCTTGCGTCCCACTTTTACAGGATAAAGCATACATGCCAAAACACGAAGTGTCACGTGAAAAACACGATTTTGGACTCCCAAACTCCAACACAGTCGTGTTTTGAAAAACATGATTTTCAGCAATCTTAGCGACAAAAAATATTTTCCCACAAAAAAAAAAAAAAAACGGAAAAAAAAATGTACATTTCTTGATCACAATGATATATGCCCGTAATCTGTGGTATGTATAAACAGTAAACAGTCTTGCTAGGAGCTCATGTAAATCTATCCTCTGGGCAGTTTATAGAGATGTTTTAAAGACAATTAAAAGGTAAGGTGGTCAGAGATAAACAGACACCTTTCAGAGATTTACTGAATTAGCTCACAATAGCTAGGGTGATGTGTCGTGTCAAATCCTTTGAGCACTGCTGAGGGAGAGCCCATTAGGCTAATTTGCATAGGTGAAGTACACTAAGTGGAACAACCCAATTTGTCTGAAGTTAAGTACATCAAACAGATGCATGTTGAAAAACAAATGTTATTACACATCACTGACTGCACTGAATGAGAACATTGAAGCCATCTTGTTTGTGAAGTCGTATTTTTACTCCATATATAAAATTCCAAAAATTATTATTACGGTTGGTTGAACAACAGCACAATTCAAACTCTAATGCAGTGTTGCACCTAGGATTCAAAGGTCTGGGGACACTGCGTGCCTCACCCTCCAGATTTTAACATTAAAAGTTTTATCATGTGATCAAATAACTCATGAAAACATTAACATATTTGAACATCTGGTTAACCTGAAATGAACCGCACCATTGAATTTTAATAATTTAAAAGTATTAAATCATTAATCAAATGAAAAATTGTGTATTTGCATAAAATAATACCTTTTTCCATTAATTCTGCCTGAGAACAAATTAAATCTTCACTGCCGAAGGTGTGTGTCTTTAACCTCGAAAATACGTTACAATAGCGGCAGCCAAAGACTTTAGCAACTCAGCCGACTACCACAAACCTTGAATGTTTTAATTGGCAGATTCATTGTTTTGAAATGGATATTCACTACCATCATACAGCTTTTATCACTTTTAGCAACTTTGGTCATTGCTTGCGCCAACATAGACGTGGATGCACATTCACATAGGAAAATTGTAGGCATATTTGTGAACACAAATATCACTTGCATTACCGTCAAACCAACTATAGTACTAAACTATTGAAAGCAGCATAGACTGCATGTAATTAAAACTACATTCCACTGTCCAGTCGATTTTAAAGACAGTAACTTGGTGTATTTTTTTATTTAATGTATGTGAGGTTGAGACCATGTTTGTGGTGATATTATTTGACAATGCTGAGTCTACCCTTTTTTTTTTTTATAATTATATTACATGCTTCAGAGAAAACAGATTGTATTTTCTTTTATTCAGATTTGAATTTCCAGTCATTTGCTATAGGCTGATTTGAAAAGATAGCTTATTCTCATTTGGATGACGTTGCTTTTGGGGGGTCACGCGCACTGACCCCCCTTGGGACCTCAAAACACACTTTTTTAGTCTAAAAAGAACCCCAACTGTCTGGGAATATGGCAAGTATGGATAAAGTATGAAATAAACTTTTTTGCTTTTACTGGCAATCGGTCTCTACACCTTCACAGAGTAATAGTCTGCTTGTGCTAGGGCTCCAGATGCATGGAATTTCACTCTAAGCTACATGTGTGAATTTTGATCAGGAATCTCGTAGATTGAAACATAATTGCAGACATATATATTCATTAAACTGACACATAATTGCAGACGTATATATTCATTAAACTGACACATAATTGCAGATATATATATTCATTAAACTGACACATAATTGCAGATATATATATTCATTAATCTGACACATAATTGCAGACATATATATTCATTAAACTGACACATAATTGCAGACATATATATTCATTAAACTGACACATAATTGCAGACATATATATTCATTAAACTGACACATAATTGCAGACATATATATTCATTAAACTGACACATAATTGCAAACATATATATTCATTAAACTGACACATAATTGCAGACGTATATATTCATTAAATTGACACATAATTGCAGACATATATATTAATTAAACTAAATGCTTTATTTTTCCAGACCTGGAAAAAGTATGGAAAATAACGATTTTGCCCTAAAGGTCAGGAAAAAGTATGGAATTTTGGGTTGCTGTGTTTTATTTTGCAAAAGACACTCGTCGCATGGGGCACCGTTTGGTCTAGTGATGGCCCTGCTGATTCAGTGTAGTTGGCAAGACATGTGACCTATAACACACTTGTGATTGGTGGAAACTGTTTTATATTATGCGGATACCACATGCTCATTTATAGTGATACAGACTTCGAATACATGTGCCAGAGGGGTCTGGAAAATATTGCAATCCAGTCTGGAAACGGTCTGGAATTTGTTTTACCAACAGCTGTATGAACCCTGTAAATTGCTTAATGGACAGAAACAACATGCAAGAATTGATATTGTAGTCAGAATGCAAAAGCATCCAGTGGCCTAAAAAAGGGGTGGGGGTGGGTGATGGCATAGACTCAAAAAAAGGTGAACACAGCTTTGCTTTCACTGCATATCTGGGCAAAATGACAGGTAGCATTTTGCTAGAATCACCCCCTGGAGTGGACACAAGGTCAGAGGTTATTGTCAAAGGGGACAACATTGGAATTTTTTCAATGCAGTTGAGACAATAAACCTCGGGGGTTTCAGTAATGTTTCCTTGTGTTGGCCACATTATTATCATAATAAGAAAATATTAACTTCTTGGCCTGCCATCTTTATCATTGACATAATTGATTTGTGCCTACATTCAAATTTGAATTTTTTTTATTTTCAATTAAAAAATAAATGTAAAGTAGTCCATTTCATCAGGTGAGTAAAACATTTAAAAAATGTACATTTGAAATTCTTTTTATCAGTGTTATAATTCAAGAAACTGTACTTCTAAAAAAATTTTTTTTATTCATTCTTGGAATTCACATGGTTTTGCTTTGTTCTTTTCTCCTGCTATAGAATCCTGGCATAGTTCAACATTTTAATTTTATATATATATATATATATATATATTTTTTTTTTTACTGTAGTTTGATTTATTCTTTCAAGATTATTAATTCTATCTGTGACTAATTTAACAGAAAGTAAAATTTCATGACTCTGAAGCTGAGCAGAAACTGAACCTCAAAAAAATCTGATGAAATAATTGTCATGTATATATATGATGATCATTCATGATTTCCAAGATTACATTTTTTGATTTGCTAAAGTAAAAAAATGAATATTAGATAATTAAAAATTTCCTTAATACTACTACACATAAATTTCACAATATATAGTACTTTTACAAGGTCACAGATCCTACATGATGAATCCAGGGTCTATTCTAGAAGTGAAAATTTTGGGCAGAATATTTTTCAGAATACAGAAGGGATTTAATGAAGAAATAAACATAGTGCTTGAAAATGGATTTAATAATTTTTGCGCATTCTGTTGTTTCTTCATGCCGTTTTTTTAGAAATTTGTGTGAATCCCACAATCGCATGTTCTAGAATAGACCCTTTGAATTCACCTTAAGCGATCAAGGTCACAGAGATGACCTTTGCTGCATGCAGGCCAATGAATGTATGGATTTTCCTTCAACAGAAGTGAAGTAATTCATAGTCGAGCCTCAGCTTTGGGTGGATAATTGACACTAAGATCTGCTTTTTCTTTTTGACAGATAAACTTCCAGACCAAGAGTAAAACAGATGTTGCAGACACCAAAATCACAGATGTCCGCAAAGCCTTGCTGGAAACTTGTACTGCAGTAAAGACAGTCAATGAAGGAAAGTTGAGTGGAAAAACAAATAGCAAAGTGAGAATGAAATAAATGTTTTTTAATTTTAGATTAGAAGACCTCAGTAAGACATCCTTTTTATGCCCCTTCTATATTTTGTGGAGTCCATCACTGTCCGTCTCTCATATATATCACAAAGTTCATGTCCGTCGAATGACTTTTGAAGGACTGAATTTTGTATAGCACTTAATATGAAGAAGATCATGGTCATGTTTGACCTTTTTTTAATTTGAAGGATTTCATTGATTGAAATCAAATTTGGCATGGGTCTTAATATTAAATTGAAGACAAAAAAACTAGGTCAAGCTTGAAATTCAGCTTTTTTAAAATAAAAAGTTGAGATAAAACCTCCATTTGACTTTGAAGTTAGCTCTCACATCTTGAAGCAAGGTGTTTTTTCAAATATACCATATTGGCAGGGACATTATTTCAAATTGTTATTTTTTAAAAACATTGAAGAAAAAACATTAGTATTTTCACATAAATATTGAAATTTTCATACATAAGAATGAGCTGAAAATAAGAATTAATATTTTTATGTATAATCACTTGAACATCCAGACAATAATCAGTAAAAAAGTGCTCAATAAATTACAGTAATTGTGGTATGTAAAATACATCTGACATTATTTTTGTGCAAATTCCATGTGGCAAATGTGCTGAATATGCTGTCAGCAAAAATACATGGATGCTGATTATTAGAATATGTAGAGTGCACCTGTCAGTGACAGTAATTGACTAATATAAATATTGTTTACACCAAATAATTAGTAAATAATTACAGTACATGTAATTGACTAATATAAATATTGTTTACACCAAATAATTAGTAAAACTTTTTTACATGACAGATTAGTAATGCTCAGCCTCCCCCAGATGTAGACATGACCACTCAGGAGTTTGCAAAGTTGTGACATAACCACCAGAGGGCACTGAGTCATGTGAATTTGGTAACATCTTCAGGACATCAGACTCTTCAGCTTGGATGGTTGCCAACAATTATCTTCTGAGAAGGACTGGGTAGTCATGCTGGGATGACTCTGGATAATTATTTTGACTGAAATAAAGTAAAGTCCAAGTGGAATGGCCTGTTTTGTTTTGGTTTTTGTTTGTTTATTTTTGATAACCTTCTGCAGTGAAGGACCAGAGACTGAAGGGATAGATCAGTATTATAGTACCTGTATATAATTATGCGCAGTTAGTGGTTAAAACAAAAAACAACTAGTGGCAAAAATAAGCAGCAAAATTATGAGTTAATTCTACTGTATGAGTTTGGCATTTGTTTTTAAAAAATAAAGTTTTTTCCAGTTTTGCACCAAATGAGAAATTTGTATATTGTGCCAGAAACTATTCTACATTTGTCATATTGATAAAATATGTATTAAAAATAGTTTTAGGTGAATATTTCTTGTTAAATTGGTACCTGTTTGTAGCTATCAATCTTGGATATAAACATTTGAATCTTTTGCAATTTTATAGATATGATTGAAGTACATGTATAACTGTGATCATGTATGTAGGAGTATGTGTACATGTTTGCTCAATGTTAATATGGAGCAACATTCTTTCTGTTATTTTTGCACAAATAAATGTTGAAAGATTGATTTATATTTTGTTATTGATTTCAAAATTTTCCACAGTCCAATAACCTAATTCATCATGATAAAAACTCCACAATCGTCTTTAAAAATTCATCATGACAAAAACTTCACAATCGTCTTTAAAAATTCATCATGACAAAAACTTCACAATCGTCTTTAAAAATTCATCATGACAAAAACTTCACAATCGTCTTTAAAAATTCATCATGACAAAAACTTCACAATCGTCTTTAAAAATTCATCATGACATAAACTCCACAATCGTCTTTAAAATAGGTTAGTAACCAATACATATTACACCCTGGAAGAGAAACATATCTAGAATGGGTGTAACAATGTTTCATCACTTTTCAAAATTATTTTAAAAAGCCACAAGTGAAATCTTAAGACATTTTTTTTATTGTGTTTATTTGAAGAATGGCTCAATTGCTTATAGACCATGCCATAAGCTTTCTCGTCATGCTATTTTGGGTTGTGAGGAAGCAATCATTTTTGCTTTGGCATCAAGTTTGGAAAAATAATGTGTTCAGTACTAGTGCTTGGTCACCCAATGAATTCACTAAATACCAAATGTACGAACTTCATTTTTATGCCCCACTGCTTGCACTGGGGGCATCTTGATTTTGTCCTGTCTGTCAGTATGTCCATCTTGATTTTGTCCTGTCTGTCAGTATGTCCATCTTGATTTTGTCCTGTCTGTCAGTATGTCCATCTTATTTTTGTCCTGTCTGTCAGTATGTCCATCAGTCATCCAGAGAAGCTTGTTAGCAAGATTGCACAAAAACCACTCAACATAAACAGATGAAATTTAGTATATGTAGATGACTTGATTGCAGGGATGGACAAAATTTGATAAAAGCTGACTGGAAAATTGAACTTGCCCTGGGGCGATTTGAATTTGCCCAAAAATATGTCAACATAATATCACAACAAAAAGTTAAAAAATATGGTGAAATGAAATATGGGATGAATTTTTGATATTGTGTTATATTTATTTTACAAATAACTTATTTTGTTTTATTTTTATCTTTTGCGCATTAGAAACATACTAATAATTAAAGTTATCCAAAAAGGTATATCTAATACAACATGTAAATAGGTTTCCTGGTGTCAAGAGCAGCACCCCTAGCGATGGAATGCCAACACTAGCAGTAAACAAAGCTCTCACATCGACGTTAGTTAAGAAACCTTGCGTTGTATGTAAAATATCTAAAAGGTCTAAACCATGTTTTTGTCACAACAACAATAAAAAGCATTTATTCATTTATTTTGAAGTAGTAAAATGTGGCCAAAAAGTTCGTCTGAAACAAGATCACATTCAGAAATCGCATACCAAAACATTACAGTTGTACAGTACAACCCATTTACAGAAATTCATAAATGGTAACATTAGTGAGTTTCCTGCATAATGGATGAATTTGAAATTATAAATGAGTAACATTCTCTGCAACAAATCTGTACCATCAAGTTCCAACAATTTCTCCAATCCTGTTGTAAATAACTGTCAAAATAATGTTGTCATTCCCATGTCAAGTTCCCATCGAAGCCTCTTACAATGTCCCACCAGAAACAGTTCCACCGCTATCAACTAGCCTCTGAAAGAAACTCACAGTCATTCAGCTGCTGAAATCTTCTATGATGCATAATTTGAAAACAGCACAATAACTGTAAATCACATATATGAGTCTGCTGTCCCCAAGCGTTGAAGAAATCGTGTTATTGACCGTGATGGTAGTCAGACAGAGAGTGTTGTTTGACAAGCTTCAATCGAAAAACTAATATTCATGCACATGTTATCTTTTCAAAAAGTAATTCAGTTTATGCTTTAAGATGAAGTTCATATTAAAGAGGTTGAAATGTTTAGTAATTTCTTGTGTTTTTTAGCTACATATAGTGATTTTATTAAATTATCTGAAAATTTATCGGTATACAACAAATTATATAATTATCACAATAATGCGATTTTGATTGCTAGATCACGTCTCGTCAGCATCTCGTAATGATCCAGATTTTCTAATGCTGACAACTCAACGTGATCCAGCAATCAAGATCATGTTACTGGGATAATAATATATATATATATATCTAATACAACATGTAGATAGATATGTAGATATATATCTAATACAGCATGTAGGTAGATATGTAGATGTATATCTAATACAACATGTAGATAGATATTTAGATGAGAAAAAAAAGGAAGGTTTTGAATTGATAGTTGGAAATAGAATGCATGAATAGATAGAAGAGCAAAGACAAATAGCTAACAGACTCATCTCTTTGACATCAACAGTAATGAAAGCTTGACTTGGAAATGAGAGTTTTGTAATGATTTATTTACTTTCACACCTGGATGATTTTAAAACACTTATTTTTATCCATGTAATTATTTTGCAAACAGTATGAATTGGTCACCTAAAATTACTCGTAACTAATAGACAATAAACACTACTTGTATATTGTAGATTTTTAAGTTCATCCATCATGCTTTTAGAAAAATCCATGTGGCTAATCATTAGAGACAAGTGCCTTTTATTTCCAACACATCTGTAACAGAAACCCTGCAATTTATACCCTTAAAAATGATCACATGGTCACCATGAAATCCATGACATGCATCAAAACAATTTTTGACAAGTCAACTTGTGAGAGAAGCTTGGCACATTTCTTTGGACCAGAAATTCAGTCAGACAGTTTCATTGGCCAGCATATTGATTAAAAAGGAACATACTCACCCACTGCCTGGTAGCCAGTTTAGGGCTTGGAAGTCAACAAATCCTGTATACTTACAAATATTACAATTAAAATGATTTGTTTTTGTTTTTGTTGTTTTTAACGGCACTTTTAACACATTATTGGCTATATCAGGCAGAGGAAATGGGACCTAAGTGCCTTTCCTAAGGACACACTGAGGCAGCTGACTCAGACTGGCCTGGGTAGGTGTCAAACCTGCAACCCTTGGATTAGGAGTTCCAACACTCTACCAACTGAGCTACAATGGCTCCCCTATTAAAATGAAACCCTAAGTTAAAATATAAATATTTATTCCCTATTTGTTGAAACTTGGTTCAGATAGTAAGTATTCACATTATCATGTATGCATGAGAAAAAACAAGACTGACCTTCATATTGACTACAAGATGGAAGTGACAGACTTTGAGTGTCTTGTGAAACAAAGGATCAATAGATGAATGAAATTGTGGACATTTATATGACAGAAGCATGTGATGCACATACATGTTAAATAATGATGCTGAATTATGTATTAATCATCTCGCAAATTTGCAGAGTATAAAACTTACAGAACATAAAGCATAATGAGCTGAACATGACCTGTCTCATGCTCAGTTTGTGTTTACTTACCAATGGGCCAGTGTCTTACAAATGTAAGCTTGCCCAAGCCAAATTTGAACCTGTTCTATGCATTGGGCAAGTGAATTTGTGCAACCCCCGGATTAGATTTACCGGCATTTACACCAAGTTTCAATTATCTAACACATTTGTGAACTTTCTGAACTTAGACTGTTGAGACAAAAACCTTGTTAGCACAGTTAAGCAAAAACCACTTGAGAAGACAAATGAAATTTGTTAGGCATATTTTTATTCATATGTAGGTGACCTGATGAGTTTTTTTAGGCAATTATAGCAATTTTTTAGCTCTACTGGTCAAAGACCAGAGGAGCTTATGGGAGAATTTTTTGTCCATCATCCATCCGTATGTTAGTACAAGTGTGTTATAGCTACTCCTCCTAAACTACTTCAAGAATTGCCATGAATCTTTACACATACATTGATTCCATGGTCTGGTTGGTCCTAAATGAAAATGGTGCCGCTTGGACAGCCAATATGGCTACCACAGCGAGTATTTTGAAAATCATATTATTGCTACTCCTGAATGGAATGCCATATCAGCATGGGGTTTTTCACTAAAAGACTTCTTACAATGTCTACATGTATTTGATTCCAAATGAAATTGGTACCAATCTGAAGTCCAATATGGCCACTGTGGTATCCAGTTTGAAAATCTTGTTATCACTACACCTCCTAAATGGATGGTCATGTAACATAGAGTTTTCACTACAGACTTCTTACGATGTCTAGTTGGTCCTAAATGAAAATGGTGCCAATCTGGTGTCCAATATGGCCCCCATCTTGAAAATCTTGTTATCGCCTCTGCTCCTGAACGTACACTCATATCCACATGAGGTTTTCACCAGAAGACTTCTTATATTGTCTAGTTGATTGTAAATGAAAGTCGAGCCACTTGGACATCCAATATGGTGCCTATCTTGAAAATCTTGTTATTACAACTCATGAATGGATGGTCATATCAACATGGAAGTTTCACTAAAATACATTTTATGATGTCTGGTTCATCCAATATGAAAATGGTACTGATCTGATGTCAAATGTGGCTGCCATGGCAGCCATCTTGAAAATATTCTTATTGCTACTCCGCCTGAATGAAAAGTCATATCGACATATGGTTTTCACTAGAAGACTTTTTATGATGTTTAGTTGGTCTTAAATTAAAATAGTGCTGCTAGGACTTCCAGTATGATCACCACAGTGGCTATCTTGAAAATTTTGTTAACGTTATTCCTAAATGGAAAGTCATATCAGCATGGGGTTTTCACCAGAAGACTTCTTTTGATGTCTAGTTAGTACCAAATGAAAATGGTGCCAATCTGATCTCCAATATGGCCACCACAGTAGCCATTTTGAAAATCTTACTGCTACTCCTCCTAGTTGGATGGTCAAACTGACATTTGGTTTTCACCAAAAGACTTCTTATATGGTCTGTTTAGTCCTGACATCCAATATGGGCACAATGGCTGCCATGTTGAAAATCTTGTTACTATTCCTCCTAAACTAAAAGTCATATTGGCATAAGGTTTCAGGAGAAGACTTCTTCTACTTGGTCCTAAATGAGATTGGTGCCAATTTGACATCCAATATGGCCACCATGGCAGCCATCTTGTAAATTTTTTGATTTCTACTTGTCCTAAATGGAGAGCTGTATGTGGTTTTCATCAAATACTTCTTGTAGTGTTTTGTTGGGCCTATATGAAAATGATGCCAATTTTTGACATCCAATATGGCCACCATAATGACCATTTTAAAAATTTTGTTATTGCCACTTCTCTGGAATGTATGTTCATATTCACATGGGGTTCACATCAAAAGACTTCAAATGATGTCTAGTTGGTCCTAAATGAAAATGGTGCCCATCTGACATCCAATATGGCTAGCACAGCAGCTAATTTGAAAATATTGTTATTACTCAAAAATAGCAGAGATGGTTTCAACATCGACAGTTAAAAAGAAGAGATGGTCTCAGCTTGAATTTCTGGAAATTCTTTTCAGTCAGTAAAGTGTTAGTTCCTTTGTGGGATTCTTGTTCAGTTCAGTTCATATTTTCAACCTTTTTATTGTACTTTTTGGATGAAAACCTCGATGCCATGATTAAGCAAATAGCACTTGAGGTAAACAAATGAAATTTGGTATGCATGCTTGATGCTTAGATTTTTATGCCATTATAGCAATTTTTCTAATTTGTCTAAACTTTTGAACTTTTTAGACTTTTTGGTCTGTAGTGGGAACATGCATGTTTTATAAACACAAATCTTGTTTCTTCTCAATACTCACTTGAAAATTGAAAGGTAATGCAGGATTTTAAAAAATGTCAGTAATTAATAATTTTAATAAAATGCTGTATCTGAATTATTGAATCTAGAGATGAAAATGTGTTCTAAACAACAAATGAATTTTCTTCTTTCATGTTCTGTTATTCTTTATATTCTTTCTTTTGAATTTTTTTTTTTTTAGTTTACCTGATGATGATAATTATTATAAATCAGCATTGAAATGTGTATTAATTATTTTCCAAGTTAGTTCCACATTTCTTAGAAAAAAAATTTGATACTCATTAAAAAAACTTCAGTGGTGGCCAATGTTTTAAACACATACAATAGGTAAACACTGTACATAGTAGACCACATTGCAAGGTAAATTATCACTGCTATTAATTTTTTTTATGAATGAAATGTTGCTCTAATAAATTAAGTTATTTTTTTACTCAGATGCTTGAGCATGTCTTTATAGTCAAATGTGTTGTGTGTGGTGTGTCATCCCCTGATCTGTATTTGCTTGTGTATATTGTGTTCAAATCATCTTATTTGTAGTAAGAAGAGAAGAACAATGACATTCATTCATGCAAGTGGGTTAATTTATCTCTTTCCTTCCAAGAAGAAATCCACAAAAGCAAGTCAGGTGTCCAAAGCACTGTTCTTGACCAAGTACTGTTATGGTCATACTGTGTAACTAATATATAACTAAAATATACATGTGTAAAAGGTCCATTTCATACAATATTTCTTTTAGTCACCTTTAGTGTTGATCTTTAAACCAGTTGCAGTAGTCAGTTATGGAATACTTGGTACATAATTTTGAGTACTATGACATGGTACCATCATGTCAAAATAGAGTCTTCACTAACCATGGTTGTATTTTGCAGTCAATTTTGTCTGTTTCATCAGTTCAGTTAGTTCCATTCAGATAGACATCTTTGAAACAAAATCACTGTGACTTCACACTTCAGTGACTTTGCTTTATCATCATGCTTAATATTGCAATATTCATTGTAGATTTGTTAAACCTGGTCTTGCAATACCTGTCTTATCATTACATGTGTCAGTATTTTCAGAAACTTTCTGAAAGTCATTGCCATTGGCAGGGATATACAACAAATATCTCAGGTTGTGCTGACTAGATCTAGTCCATTAAAAATATTTTATATTGTAAGTAATTATTACCAACTTACCTTTATGACATACATAAATCTAGTCCTTTTAAATATCTTAAACAACTGGATCAGTTACATACAGGACATGTAGCTTGTCAAATTTATTGGACATGGTTGCCAGTAGCTTGTCAAATTTATTGGACATGGTTGCCAGTAGAGGTCTTTGTTGTCAAATTTATTGGACATGGTTGCCAGTAGAGGTCTTTGTTGTCAAATTTATTGGACATGGTTGCCAGTAGAGGTCTTTGTTGTCAAATTTATTGGACATGGTTGCCAGTAGAGGTCTTTGTTGTCAAATTTATTGGACATGGTTGCCAGTAGAGGTCTTTGTTGTCAAATTTATTTGACATGGTTGCCAGTAGAGGTCTTTGTTCAGAAGGAAATTTAACAGATTCCTCCTTCAACTTGTGTTCAGACCTTAGGTATTGCTGTCTGTTCAGACCTTAGGTATTGCTGTCTGTTCAGACCTTAGGTATTGCTGTCTGTTCAGACCTTAGATAATTTCTTGGTTCATACAGCCTTGAAAAATCCTTCAGTTTAAGGGGTTGCCTTAAAAACTCTTTGAATTTTAAAAGAATTTGTTCTTTCCTCGAAAGTTCCAAAATTTGCTGAAAATCTGCTTGAATTTTGAATTTCAACAAAGTTTGTTCTTCCCTTGAATAGTCCCAGAATTTGCTGAAAATCTGCTTCAATTTTTCAACAAACTCCTTGAATGAATAAAATATATTACATTTTAAAGTCAGAATTTTTAAATTTTATTTTCTAAAAATAATGAATGAATAAATAAAATTGGATAAAAAGGCATAATGCTGGTGGTTAACCAGATGGAGTAGCATCCCTTTGCCATACTGGCACATTTATATGGGGTTTTTTTGTGTGACTTTTGTACCAATTTATGCAGCAATAAACAAGGTAAGATATTGAAAAGTTCCATTTCTGTCAGAAAAAAAAGTCACTCATTGAAAACTTCTACAAGTACTTGAAAACTTCTTTGATAATAATAATAATACTTCTCCAGGGCTGTACAAACCATGGTATTGCTTTTAGATCTTAGTTATTTCTTTCTGAAAATTTGGGAAGGCTGTTTCAAATGAACATGGAACTTGTCTTTTAATTAATAAAAAGGTGACAGTTCAATTAATTCAGACAAAAATCCACCCAAATAAGTACACATTTTCTTGTGAATTTTTTTCCATCTGGATACTTAAAAATGGCCACTTGTTCTGCTGAGGAGAGAACTTGGTCTCCTAAATTTGTGAATCAAAATGTAAATTTGCATACATTGTTTGAAAATGTTTACACAATTCCTTTGCATTAAAATGTCAACATCAATATACACAATTTGCTTTTCTTGTTTTGGTAAGATATCAGAAAAGACAGTCTTTCAACATTCGTGAATATGACGGTCACTTGTTAAGAACAACAAACATTGGTGCATGATGTCACAAAAATCTGACCGATAGAAGTCGGAGCTAAAAATATATGGAAAGAAGGAGGACGTATTTAATGGGAATTCATCCAAACTGCAGGCTTTCACATGACTAGTCACATGATCTAATGCAATACTTGACTTGCAGGTATATTTATAGCCCTATTTACACGAATTTGGAATCGCATGTATACGATAAGGTTCCTAACATATTGCATTTTCAAGCAATAAGACAAAATCAATAGCTACCAATTGCAATCTTGTCTGTGTAATTTTGTTCAGATAACAAAAGATACTGAAAAACCAGCAATTTATTTTTCTTTTTAAGAAAAAGTACCTTGAGAAGTTACAAATATAAAAAGAAGACATGACCCCTAATGGGATTCAGAATCCATACCTCTGCCATATTGTTAATTCCTTGTATCCATTGACCTAATATAAATGCATGGTATGATGTGGAAAATTCAAAATATCATTATAACAACATTATAAGTTTCCAACAGCAGTATTGAATTGTTTAAATAAAATTTTCATATATAGTATAGCCAAATATCTCCATCATTTATCTTTAAAATAAGGAGCCAGGATAGCTCAGTTGTAAACTGGCCTTTTGTGGGACAAATGCCTATTAACTTCAACCTTGTCTGTTATAACTGATATGGATAAAGTGACTATTTTCCCATGACTTGCCAATACAGACTATAGCAAGTTAAAAAAAGTAGACATGGAATATTTTTAGCATTATGTTTATTTGTTGTGCCATTATGTTTCAGGTTTTTCCTTGTGAGACCCCCAAAAAGAAACAATAGTTGTAGTACAGTGAAACTTTCCTTGGCTGGACACTTGTTAATAAAGAATATTTGTATACCTGTTTTTTTCTGAAGTTGACCTTTATATTTAACATATAAAAGACACAGTTTAGTAGTTGCTTGAGTGACTTTTATTGACTTGTTTAACTGTATCACAATTTCAACAGTTGGCCTGTGTGCCACACTGGTTGTTGTTGATCTTGGAACATGATTTTTTAAGTAGGGCCTAGGAAAAACACACAAACACACACACACATACATCTCACCATTAGGGCTCAAACCAGCAACAGCCAGCTTCAGAGATGATATTTCTTGCCAACTCTCAATTTCACTTGGCCACCCAATAGATAATGGATATGTCTATTTTCAATGAATAAGGACATCCAAAATGTGCCCCAAAGTAAAACTTTTATTTATGCAAAAAATACACCTTGTGTCCTGGACACAAACTGTTTAAAATCTTTAGGGCTTGAAATATATTTTACCTATAATGTGAAAAATACCTGTATTGAATTTTTTTATAAAAAGAAGAAAAAGAAACGATTTTAAACCTACAACCTTATATTAGTCGTTTTACTAGCCGTTTTCCGCATTCGTGTACAACCGTAGGTAGATACAGATGATACCCGATCTTTTTTTAGGCGCTTGATGCTGTCGTCTAGCTGACTGAGACTACACACCACGTCAAACACGGTTGAAACGCAAGGAAAATATAAAATGTCCATGCATATATTATGGTACTTGCATATATTTTTCATAAGTAAGATCGTATTTTATTTCATATGGAGACTCAAATTTATTGCGTCGGGTGTTATTTTATTGAATATTGCGAAAAGTATGCATATTAGTACGTGTAACTTATTTTCGAGTCTGTAACTTCGTCATCAATAGTACAAGAATCTTTTAAGAATATATGCTTTGTTCTTCTGCTTCTATAATTTTAAAGCCAGCCTTCATTATTGAACTATTGAAGCTTTTTTTCCGGGTGTGAGGAAATGAAAAGTGCCAATAAACCGAAATTATTTACATTATCATTATAATTATTTACAGTAAACAGTTAATTTTAACATATGTTTTTGACCACATACACCTGACATTCGATCAACATATATATTTAAATATTAATGTGAGACACGTACCCATGTACTACAAGTAAATAAACACAAGGCTTGCAAAGCCTGGATGGTGAAGTTGAACCCAACTCACTTTTTCGATAAAATTTGTGTAATATTGTTGCAAACTTGGAAGCTGATGGTTTTTAGGTGGACTGATTCAGTAATGATTATTGTACGTAATCTGCAATCTCAACAACCTCTCTTTTGAGTAATGCATGTTAATGTGTTGAAGTATTTTGGTATTTATTATACTAGTGTTGCACCTTGAGCATCAGATTGAGGGTTTCCTGCAATTTTTGTCCTATGCCCTCATATGTTGACTCATGTGTGCTCGCTAAAAACGCACTTTTCATCAGGGAAAATTGTAAAAAATGAGCCTTCTATTCTTATTTAGTGAATGTCTGTCCACATCTTTGTTGGTGCAAGCAACGGCCAGAGTCACCAAAGGTAATACAAAGTTTGAAATAGCAATTAATATTTGGCAATCAAAACACTAAAGGTTTGAAGACTTCTGAGTTACAGTGCAAAGTTACTGATGGCTGCAAGTGCAATGTATTTTCGAGGTTAACTTAATGTTACAGGACAAATTTCTGGGGTGAAAAACTTAAAGTAATGCAGTTTGGCATTTCATCAATGAATTATTAATTTGAAAAGAAAAATTGTTCAGAATAAATGGAAATTATTATAATAAATGCTGGTAGATAGTAAGTGAACACTAAAGTTAAATGAGAGTAAAATCCAGAATGGAAAATTCCATAGGGAAGCTCTTTTTATGTTAACCAGGTATTAAAATATGTCATGATTGTATCGATTACTTGAGCACTTGATAAAACATTTATTAGTGTCCCCTGCCCTTGAGATCCTAGTGCAACACTGCTATTCCACTCCAAGATCAGTTAATTGCAGCCTGTCTTTTGCACTATATTAATGGATGTCCCAACATATTGTATACCCAACTTCTTCTCCAGGACAACCAGAATTCTACAACTGGAGAGTTGAGGGACTACTCTTTTCAGTGTCTATATGCCCAAATAATAACCCTTGTCTTCCCAACTAAATGCAGCTTTTTTCTGCCCCAAGAGTCAGATAATTGTGCCTTTTAATTGATTGAAAATACCCAATAAAGAAAACAGTGCAGACTTGTTGATCATTTCCTGCCTGGTCACACATATCGTGTCAACCTTGCATGAACACTGGTAAGGGAATAACTGAATCTAAGGTGTTGGTCATTAGTCTGGCATATTCTTGGCAAATTATCTGTAAAAATTACATTTATTCACAGCTGGCCTATCTACTGGTAATGCGACTAGCATTCAAAAGGATCACTGTTATCTCTTGCTAAAAGTACATGTGTACTGAATCTAAGAGCTGTAAGTTACAGCATAGCTGATACTAATTGCTAAATTGGTTTAATTCACAACCTTACTTGGTGGCAGACTTCAAAGGGTACATACATGTACACTAGTCACTTTAAGTTCTGCTGCAACTGGTACTACTCATACTGTTAAATACTGTACATAACCATGTAAAGACAGCCTCACCAGTTTTAAGCAAGAAGTAGTGCTGAGCTTTACTAGGCTGTGTTGGTGTTCTTGAGAAAGTTACAAAATTACAGAAACTTACGAACAGATAAAATTGACCTTGGAAAGTTGTCGTGAAACAAGCATATATATTTATAACAATTAAGGATGTTATGTGACAACAATATTGAAGGCTGGATTAATAAAAAACTTTATTATGTATCTTGTTTATGGTCTTGAATTAGCAGATTTATAAATTGTACAACTCTTTAAGTCTTTATAAAGTGCATTATCTCCATTCATATTCAGTCAGTGTTTTTCAGTAAAGTGCTATTCAAAGTAGACTCGAATCATATGAACAGGATGCAATTTGTAAATGTTACACAATAAAAAGTTTGGTTTTGTGTTGTGTTAAGGATAAGATTTTTTCAAAGTTCTACATATTGTTAAAATACAAAAATACATTAAAAATGAATTAAATTGATACATTTTTTAAAGTTTTCTATTTTCTTGTTTGTTTTGGTAATATATTTTTTTAATTAAACCTAAGGCCAAAAAGAAATATATGTGTTTTCGGTCGGCCGACCGTCCCTGTTTCTCATTGCTGACCCTAGCACTTTTCCCTACCCCCATCCAAAATAAAAAATAAAAAATTTTGGCTAGTACTTTGAAGCACTTGAAATATTATTTGATTTATATAATGTTTAAAAAAAAAATTATAAAATACTTGCCTACCCTAATTTTAAAACCAGTGTAATAGGAAACACACATTTTTTTGTTGTTGGCCTAAACATATAAATATATATATAGGGGGAGAGTGAGAGAGATGACTAAAAACTAAAACTTAACTTTGTATAAATTTGTATGTTTTGGGGTAAGTGCAATGATGGGACTTCCAGGTTTGAATAATGGGACTTTCAAATTTTCAACCAAGAAAGTCCAGGACTTCCAAAACTAAAAACTTCATGGAACCCCTGCCTTTAAGTCTGGTTGCTGATTCAACAAGCTAGGTCACTATGGCCTCCTTTTTAAACAAGTAAACAAGCAATCTTTCTTTGATATATGCAATTAGCATGTGGTCAACTGTTGGTGGTACACTATTTCAGTATATATGAAAAGTATACAGTGGTCACTGGATAGACAGAAGGAGAGAAGAGACCAAGGTATCGAGAGAATGTGATCTGTGTTGAAATACATTGTAGAATTATTTTCTTTATTTTGTCATTGTTAAAGAATACTCGGCTTTCAATGAAATCATAAAATTTATACAATCAAGGTTTCTGCTAGCAATAAGGACTAATAACAGATTTTCTGAGATCATCATATAAAAGACATATTATTAGAAAATGGTATTCACACTCTGCAGTTTTGCAGAATTTGCACTTTCTTTCATGCCTTTCATTTCCAGCATATCTTCCAATCCTAGACTAAAATGATTTTGCTGCAGTTATGTATTTTTAATGGTTACTGAAAAACTACTGTTTGCCAAATGATAAAGTTGACAGTACGGTCTTTATGATGGGATATGGTATTCCATGTATCGAGGATCTTGGCAAAAAATATTTCTTTCTCAGAAAATCCTTGTTTTTTTAAGTTGTAGTTACTGAGTTTGGGGATCTCAATGATTCTAAGTTGTGACCCAGTTGCCAAAACTGAATGCCCTCGCAGCATTACCTGGGTGTCTCATTCTATGTCACTATGTGACGTGTTGACACTTGGGCTGGTGATCACATATTCTTAAACATCTTGGTTTCATAATTTGGGAGTTATTTAAAATGTATGCAAACTCCTCAGCTAGCCCCACCATCAGGGCTGCATCAAATTTCTAAAACCATTGAGCACATCTGTAGACCATCCACATTTATATCCCAAGGTTTGTTGTCTTTATCCTGAAATGTGTTGTAGGAGTTCGCAACATTACCCAGGCACTCGTAAAAACTGGGATAGGCAGGATTACATAATCCCCACATTTTCTCCAAAAAGCACAGGGATAACAAGAAAAGAATGGATATGGCTGAAGTGATGCTGTAAAGTACAATTCCGTAAACTCCAAAGTGAGTCGTTGTGACCTACCGGTAGTTTTATCCCACTATTGTAGTCTTTTGCACATAAGTAGTGAACCAACACCAATATAACGGCATAGGTAGGTCACTCTCACCTAGTTTTCATATATCACCATGGTATTAGTAGGTAAGTATAACTTAGTCATGTCTACTGAAAAAGGTTACAATATAACCCATAGCTGACCAGCAGTATATAATTATGATAGTTATGGCCAATGGCCATGTTTAATGGTTATCCCGGTGCTTCTCTGAGAAAGGTGGGAATTATGTTTTGCTGCCCATCTATTCATGCACCTTAGGTTGTGATTGGGGGTGGTCTGTAGATTTGAACAACAATTTTAGAATTTTGATGCAGCCACATTGGGGAGGGGGGGCAGGTAGTTGAGAATTGTTGTGTTATCAATGACCCATGTGTCAACACATATCAGATAGGGGCATAGAGTGAGTCACAACTTTAAAATTGTTGAAATCCCCATCCTATAACTATATACACTTACTGAACGTGAAAAGATGAATTCAAACTTGTTGCAATTTTCTTTTGCACCTGGGTCTATTCTTACCCTCAAGACTTGGCTCAAGTTTTAAATTGGATATTGTTAGGTCATCATCATATAACATTATATACACTTCTTGAGTAAGAAGTGACAAATTCATACAAGCAGCTGACATTGACCCCAGTGTTCATCCACACCTAGCGGAACATGTCCCTTTGGTCATGACTTTGGAAACTATTGTGATCTCCACCCTATAACCATATACATATACATGTATTCAGCATGAAAAGACAAATTCAGATATGCAACTCAAATTGGTTCCTGGATCTTTTCATACCCCTTTGGAACTTAACACCTCCAGCTAGTGTGGTTCCGATTATTGATTATAATCGAAAATCAGTTGGTTGGACAAACCGATACACTAATTGATTATGAAACTCCATTATTGATTGTCCAGAAAGGGAGACAACTTATAGTGTTAATAAATTTAATTTTTTAAAATATGTTTTGTTTCAGTTTAAATGTAAAATCCTTGGACTGTAGTATTAGGAAATAATGACTAACAAGAAAACCACGTCCTTCTATACTTTCAACGCTAGACAAATCACATATGAATGAATGGGTTTGGGGGATTGCAGCAGTTCAGTTGCATAAAACTGATCAGTCATAGAAAGTTGCTTTCATTTAACAAAGTTGTGGAACAAATATAACACTATACAATAAAATAGTAACATTTTTATCAGGTTAATAGTATGTATATCATTAAAAGAGATTACTCCTGTACATTTATTAACATTTTGAACCTCTTGAGCAAAGATATAACTTTATAACAAACAAAAATTTAAATTTGCTCTTAGTAACCAATTATAATCAATTATCAGTTAGTTATATGCAACCAATTATTGATTATGAAATTCTGACCAATTCCCATCACTACATCCGGACCATATTTTGTTTTGGTAGGAGTGAGACAAAGTGGAGAGCACATAGATATGCATGTTACAAACACTCTAGTTTTAACATGAATGTGAATGATTTAATCTGTTCTTTTTTTGGTCAATTTTGAATGTGGAGAAAGAGAGTAAACTTTCACTTTGTTAAAGTTCTTTCCAATCTAATAAGGTGAGCCAATATGTTCTGTATAACTGAGGTTTCCTTTACAGGTGAAAATGTATTCCAGTGTACATGATGTCCATGATTGATTTGGAATCTTTGAAAGCTGGACTTACCTCCCTTGCCTTTACCCTACTCATTTGCTGCCAGATTGAAAAGGTGGCTACATCTGATGTAAATATGGCTTATTTGGGGTCGTATGGACGCAACTCTCTAGCCAGAGCCACATATCAGCGAATGCTAGTTGACAGCCAACACAAGCAGGACGATCACCGTTATGTAAGCATAATGAAATGCAATCATCTTGTTTTACTTTTTGAAGATTCTGTGTTTATGTTGTATTTAGGTGTGTCATTAATTTATGAAGCAAGAGAAGAAGTCAGGAAAATAGAGGGAGGATTCAGGAATCAGACAGCACCATTAAAGTAAATGGGCTTAAAAGTAAAACTAGCAGTGAAAATCCCCAGCCCCTGGGTTTCTAATGACACCAGGAAAATCCTCCATTCTTGGGTTTCTAATGATGCCAGGAAAATCCCCAGCCCACAGGTTTCTAATAATGCCAGGAAAATCCCCAGCCCCCAGGTTTCTTATGTCACCAGGAAAATCCCCCATCCCTTGGTTTCTATTGATGCCAGGAAAATCCCCTGGCCCCAGGTTTCTAATGATGTCAGGAAAATCCCAAGCCCTTAGGTTTCTAATAACACTAGGAAAATCCCCAACCCCCAGGTTTCTAATGACACTAGGAAAATCCCCAGCTCCTGGGTTTCTAATGACACCAGGTAAATCCCCGGCCCCCAGGCTTCTAATGACACCTCCTGGGGTTTTTTTTTTAGACACAGGTTAGGTTGATCATCTGTTTGTATTCTTTGTTCATTTATCAGTAATTATCAGAGTTAGTGTGTTAATACTGGGTATAATTGAAATCTCTGAATCTTATGACTAAAAGTCGCATGATAGACAAGTGATCTTTTAAATTTTCCATTTTAAACCATTTGTACAAATATTTTCAGGCAAAACGACAATTCAAATGCCTTTCATTTAGCGGTGTAAAGATAGATATCAATAAATCTTGCCATGAAATTTTTGTTGGTGATAACAAAATCCAAGCTATTTGGGAAATCCAGTGCAACCTCTCTAGAGTGGTTAGCAAAAAGATGGATCAATTCTCGCCTTTTATGGATGGATCATAGTGAAGGTAGAATATATAGAAATAATGACAGAATGGGAATACCAGAAACTGGTTGGATATCAGTGGTTGCTCTTATCAAGCAAAGACAAATCAGTTTGGTTGCATGGATGAAGTAAGATTTTGAAGCATTCCCATTACGAAAGAAAAATCTTCAAGGCTCAATCAGTTTCACATGTAAACTTTTTTGTATAACTTTATTTTAAGATATTTCAATATAAAGGTACCATTTTTATGGCACTGTCAACACAAACCTGTCCATCCATTTCTGTAACTCCATTGTGTAAAACCTGTGGTTTTTTTCTTCATGTTTGGCCGAATGAAAATCTTTGCTCTTATAACAGTGGTACAGTGTGGACACAAGTCAATTTCCAGTGGACATTTGCAACAAGTTTGTCCAGTGTCAACAGGACAATGAGACCACACAGTTCTTGAACAACTGTTACGAGAAAGCAGATTGGCTGTTCACGCAGATCAGAGATTCTTTCCTGAAATCCATCCTGAGTTGGTTCATGACGAGTACTTCAATTAATGGGTATTATGACTTTACTTACATTCAAATTGTTCCTGTTTTATAAATATCAACTTTAGTATGTATTTAAATGGAACTTTTCAGATTAAATAAAAAAAAACTAATTAAAATTTTCCATTGTTAGAGTCTAGATGGTTTACTAGTTTTGACACAGTTTAAATGCATTATAACTACAGTCCTACCCACTTATATCAACATCACTTATGTCAACAAAAAAAGCAAAGTGCCTGTCATCTGGTCTATTGTTACTACAAAATTTGTCATGCTTATGTCGACATTGAGATAAAAAATAAATGTATATGTCGACAGAAGCCCTAGGTCCTAGCTTGAACAAATCCTTTGTTTTCTGATCATTTATGTTGACAAGCTGCCACTTCCGACTCACACTTTGCTCCACAATTATTTGATATTGCCACCAGGCTTTAATGTTGCCATCAGATTAACAGACAGTTCATTTGTTTGGTCCTCCAAAGTTGACCTTTGCGGCAACTTCAATAATGCATGCACCATTCATCAAAGCAAGCTGGCTACAATCATCAATACAAACAATGCACCCTTCATCAAAGGAAGTCATCATCAAACTTGAATAAAAGCAATGGAATATGATTGATTGTTGCATTTTCCAAAGTGATGAGTGATTGAAACAAGTTTATTGTACTGTGAAAGTTTTCTTTTCTGCAGGAAGAAAAGTAACTTTATTTATGCTTATGATGGCTACCAACAGCAGCATTAAATGCAGATTCTACTTGTGCTTAATGAAGACTTTAAAAAAAAAATGTCATTGAATGTTTTGTGATCAGTGAGAATTCATAACTTGTTGACAGGTTTTCATTTCCCTATGAATAGTCACATCCCCTTGGTAGCCTCAGTAAGATGATTACATTTGTTGCTTTATTCAGACCAAAATCTAGGCCAGTTTAAGTACATGTAGCATATAAATAACAACTATACAGCCACCTGCTACTGGCAACAAGGAATATCCTGGTGAATTGTTTAGTCAAATATTGTTTGACAATACGATATAGATCAGAAGAGGACTACCATTTTTTTATGTATGTGTTTGTAACAGGATGTGACCAATACATGAATTTTCTAATATGTGACCTATACTCAAATTCATGGATTTTTCATATACATGTACTTAACGCACTATGAATTTTATTTCACAAAGGTAACACAAATGTAAGTTGTCAATATACAAGTGTATTTGACACTAGTTTTGTCTTCATTTACTCAAAATTTCCATTGTTTATTTTCTCAAAGTGTAAATCCTACTCACTGATGACAGATCACCCCTTACAGATGAATTTCACTTGTATGCAGATCAAAGAGAAATTTGCTTTTTTCAGCCCCCCCCCCCCAACACTTATCTCGACATCTGCTCAAGTCAACAATATTGCCTTGGGCGCAATGATGTCGACATAAATGTGTAGGACTGTACTGTAATTTACTATTTATTGATTTTGTAAAACTTGAGTACAGTAATCTACAGTTAGTTTGAACATATATACATTTTTAAAAATGGTTTGTGCAAAGTTAATTCCTTTTCCATTGAAGCATAATTCAACTTGGCTTTCTGTAATCCTAACCAGTACACATATATTTTTGGTAGGAGAATGACATCAACATGTATATGTTTGGTTCGGAAGTATGGTATTTACTTTAAGTTGAGACATCTTATGAAAGCAAGGTCCGGTCTCATAAATATAGTAGCTAGGTAAATAACCAAGCTTTCTCGTTTACAATAATGCTTTCTTTGAATAGAAGAGATAAAAAAAATGTAATTATCCAGGAATGTTTCTTTGAGTAGCAGTTGTGAGGGATGTTTAAGTGACAATAATAAATGCACTATATAAATTCTAGTTAATGTATTCTATCTTAATTTAGACTAAAAAAGAGAGAACAATTTACCAATTATATTTTGTTTCTGAAAAAAGTATTCTGTACAGTTGGCTACTTACATGTAGTCACATGGATAATAAGGGTAATGAAAGGGCAGATAAAGCAGTCAGTGCTGCCCAACAGTCACCCTTTTTTAAATGAAAGATTCCATATAGTGGCTTCAAATATTATATAAATTGGCATGTTCTACTTGGCAAAATATATGGAATGAAAACTCCACAAACAAACTTTGGAACATCAAACTAATCAATGGTGAGTTGCATCCCTTATATAACACAAATCGCAAAGATGAGGTGGTATTGTGCCACTTTTATACAGACACAAAGACCTGACTGATGCATATACTTCTTGAAGTGTAAACCTTGACCAGAGTGTATACCTTGTCAATATCCACAGATAGGGCAACATATTCTTGTCCAGTGTATCGACTTAAAACAATCTTTCTGATGTGAACTCGGGCAAGAAGCCTTTTGATGATGTACCACTAGGGTAAATCTTGAACTTTTTAAAAGAATGCAGTTTATAAAGCAAATGTTTGCCCTATAGTTTAAGGATTTTTTTGTTACCTTTTGCTTTTAATTTACACACAGTAAAACATCAATTATCCAGATGCTGATTATTTGGATTATTTGCTTGTAAGGACTGCTACTGTGTCTCCCAATTTTTTTTACTGATTTCAGTGTACATGTACATGTATCTATCAATGAAACTAATTTGCCTATCATGATGCTAAAATAAAACACAGTAACATAAATAAACCAACACAATTGAATATAATCTCATACAATTATAATTACAATTCATTATGAATAACTAAATTATCTTTTTTAAGTAAAATTAATTGTAATTAGGAGATAGGGCTGTAGAGAGTGAGACACAAATAGAGAAAGTTTATTCTTACACTTGATTGAAGTTAGTGACAGTATGTAATTTGTCTTACAGACAAGCTAATCAAGCATGATTAAAGAATCATTACTGTCCAATCAAAGGCATCCTGTAGTCCAAGCCTACACGTAAATAACTGCCAATCAACAATCAATTATGACTTAATGGGTGATAAAAGTCAATCACCTACTGGCACTTGTGTGAATAGAATCCATGTTAGCTGAGTTTTCCCCGATCAAAGTCTTTTGACACATGTTCACATGACCACATATAAAATCAGCATCCATCACCCATATGCTATCATTCCATCATGGATAGTCTGTAATAGTTTTATTGTTTGTACTTTTTGTCATCTTAAAGCTGTCAAATGTCTGCAAAAACATTAGTGTTTGCTTAATTACTAGTACATCAGCAGTCAAGCATACGATCATTAGACCCATTTAATCCATATACTTCCATTCACAATTCTACTTTTTTACCAAAATATTTGAGCATTCAGAAAATTGATGATCCAGATGAAATTTATGTCCCCTGATGGGTCCAGATAATTGATGTATTACTGTACTTTTTGTAAGAATTTTAACATCTTTACTATTTATTTTGTATCTCGTTGGACTACATTTTTATAGTGATTTATATTACAAAGTTTGATCCTGTATTATATTTTTACCTTATCTTTTATTTTATATATGTTTTAAATTTTGTTTAACATCTTTACCTTTATTTTGTAGGACTACATGTTTACATTTATTTGGAAGAATTTATCTTCCTTAAGATTTTTGCAAAGTTTGCCGTTATATTTGTGTAATTTAACTTTTAATTGGCACTATATAACCAGAATTGTGCTGATGTGCCTTTAAACCGTATACATACATACATACATACATACATACATACATACATACATACATACATACATACATACATACATACATACATACATACATACATACATACATGTACATACATACATACATGTTTGTTTTAGCCTTGATCTTACAAAGGATTTTGGACTTTTAGCTAAACAAAAAGCACTTTTAATTAGCTTTACTCTTCAAAGACCAGAAAAGCTTATGGGATGGCTTGTCACTACTCCTTGTAAACTACATGTACTTGGAGAATTAACATAAAACTTTTCATACACATTCATCCCAAGGTCTAGTTGGTCCTAAATGAAAATGGTGCTGCTCAGACATCCATTATGGCCACCACAGCAGCCATCTTGAAAATCATGTTATTGCTGCTTTTCCTGAATGGATGGTCATATCAACATGAGATTTTCACTTAAAGATTTCTTATAATGTCTAGTTGGTCCTAAATGTAGATGGTGCCGATCTGACATCCAATATGGCCACCATGGCAGCCATCTTGAAAATCTTATGACAAATCCTCCTGAGGTGGCGCTCTCCAGTTTCGTACTTTGCATAGGGTTAGAAATTTAAAGAAAAAGAATTACCCTGGGTTTCCTCACTGGCTGTTCTGGCTATTTAAAAAAGACCTTGTATATCTTAGGCATTGTTAAAAGAACTTTGAATTCCCTTTTTTTTGGTGTATGATTGATGGGTGAAATTTGGGTTATAGAGTATACAGCTTGGTCTTACTTAAGATGTGCACCTCTCAAAAAACTGCTAGCTCCGCTTAGTCATTTTCACTTCCTGGACTTCAAAGGTAAATAAAAAAAAAAGAGCCGATAACTTTTTTTACTTTTTAGATATTTTGTAATTTATTCATAGTACTTTCAGAGGCTGGTATTGTCTGCTCTGGCAAAATTCGTTTCCCTTTTTTAATAACTCCTGAAAATAGTGCACTTTTGACTAATTCAGGCTGATTTTTCGAGTACTTTAGAGTGGCCATTTTGTCTGCCGTGTGCTTAGATCATGTCCAGTGTCCACAAGTACAATATGTAAAGAAATTTCAGCCACAATACATGAAAGTAACATAGAGGTATGCCAACATTCTCTCCATTGTGCATGTTGCAAATGCAAATTACTTCATCTTACACCTGTCACTCTCTCAGAAGCATGTATTATCTGTAGAGCGCCCCCTGAACGGATAGTCTTATCGACATGGGGTTTTGATGTCTAATTGGTTCTAAATGAAATTGGTTCCACTTGGACATACAATACGGCCACCACAGTGGCCATCTTGAAAATCTTGTTATTGCTACTCCTCCTGAATGGAAAGTCATATTGGCATAAGGTTTTCACCAGAAGACTTCCTGTGATGTCTAGTTGGTCATAAATGAAAATTGTGCCTCTCAGACATCTAGTATGGCCACCACATTAGCCATCTTGAAAATCTTATCACTACTCCACCTGAATGGTTGGTCATATCAACATGGGGTTTTCACTAAAAGACATATTATGATGTCAAGTTGGTCCTAAATGAAAATGGCACTGATCTGATATCAAATATAGCCACTACAGCAGTTGTTTTAAAAATCTTGTTATTGCTTCTCCTCCTGAACAGAAAGTCATCAGCATGGGGTTTTCACCAGAAAACTAATAATAATATCTAGTTGGTCCTGAAAGAAAATGGCGCCAATCAGACCTCAAATATGGCTACCCTGGCGACCATCTTTAAAATCTTCTTTTTGCTACTCCTCCTAAATGGAAAGTCATATTGACATGGGTTTTTCATCAAAAGACTTATTACGGTTTGTAGTTGGTCCTGAATGAAACTGATGCTGATTTGGCATTCAATATTGCCACCATTGTGGCCATCTTGAAAATCTTGTTATCATACTCCTTCAGAATAGATGGTCATATTGACATAGAATTTTCACCAAAAGACTTCTTATGATATCTAGTTGGTCCTAGATGAAAATGGTTCCCCACAAATATCCAATATGGCTACCACAATAAATATCCAATATGGCTCCTGAATGGATTGTCATGTTGGCATCAGGGTTTTTACCAAAGTCTTCTAATGGTCTCTTAGTTTGTTTTAAATGAAAATGGTGATGATCTTAAATCCAATATGGCTACCACAGCAGCTACATGTAATTTGAAAATCTTATTGCTCAAGAATATCAGAGATGGTTTCAACACTCAGCAAATAAAAAGAAGAAATGACCAATCTTGAATTCCTGGAAATTCTTTTCGTACTGTAGTGTCAGTCCCTTCAAGATACTCTTGTTTAAATATCAGTGTAATGTCTCACTCAAAGTTTTTTCATTAATGAGGTTGTACATTAGGCATAAAATTAGCCTCTATGATTCTTTTCTTCCATAGGTGACACTTGGGGGTTTTCAAACACTTTCTGCCAGATTTCTTGTCATATTTTGCCATGATCATGTATGATAGTACTGATTTAAAGTGTATGTCAGTGTGGTCATATAGGCGCATTTACTCATCTTAAATTAAATGTTAATTATTGTTCTAAAATTTAATACTAATATAATTTCACCAAAGTGTATTCAATCCTAATTATTGAATGCTGTGAACCTTAACTGTCATCAAGAAACTTGCAGATGAAAATTATAGATCGTTATGGACTTTTACAATGGTGACCAGGTACTAAACTGGGTCAATAAAAGAGCTTGTTGGGTCTAATTGTCACAATATAGGGTAGTACGAATGTTTTTTTCAACATGCATAGCTTTCATTGTGACATCACAGCGTGCGACATTCAATCCGGTTTGTACTGGATCACACCTGTTAGGTTGACCTTATCCAAAAATGTCCATGCACTTTAACATTGAGTTTTGCCGTATGTGTTTCTCAGGGCGTGTAAATAATGACCTTCCAAAGGAATATGGATGTGTGAGGATCCAAATAAAGTGAATAATTGCCATTTAAAGGTATGTGTAATCACATTCTAACAAATTATACCCGTTAATTAAATAGTTAGTACTGAATGTATACATGACCTTTATGACTTTTACTATAATATCTTTCAGCCCATAAGACCTTGCTTTCTGTCAATCCAGATAAAATTTTGTTGAATGCTTGTGTAGTCTTTTATCAGTCATCAAATCTTGTTCTCTTTGCTCCATTTTACTGCAAGAACCAATAAACCATTTTTTTCCCCAGGCTTCTTGGTAGAGGGTCAATGTTTGTATTTTCCAAAGCCCAGTTGGACAGACTGCTGAATGTTGATGTTAGCTGGCGTGGAGAAACCATGCTGGATCTTGGTAAGTTGGCTACTTAATTTATATCTGCAAAGAGTTCAGCATTTATTCTCAAACTGAAAATTATGGGGAGAATTTCCCTCCCTCCCCCCAAACACATATGAAAATAAGAGAATTTTCTGATTATAGGAGGGATTTTATTAAGCATTTGGTTGATTTTTCAGTCCTGTTTATTTAGAATTTAGTGTGACACACACAATCGTGCTTCCTAGATTCGATCCTGAAGATTTAGGCATTCTTGATTCAGGATTTCAATTCGTAAAACTTTTCCAGTAAAAATTCTCTGCTACTGATTACTCAACATTTAATCAGTAGAAATCTTAGTTGTATTTAAATAAATGCTTTAAATGTTGCAGAAATTTTATAAATGAGCAAAATAGTCCAGGTAAAAATTTAATGCCATCATCTTGAATCGCTATGGAGATATTTACGGGTATGATACTCTACTAACTGAACTATCATGACTCTCAAAAACAATAACTATGGAGATATCTGATCTTAATTTTTTCCTAATTTTAAGTCTTAGTGCCAGTGTTGCACCTCAAGTGCGGGACCATGGGTTTCCCTACAATATTTTGTCCTGTGTCCCCTAAACCTTGACTCCTGTGCACCATATGGTCATGCTTTTTTGCTGGGAAAAATAGAAAAAACTACCTACAGTTTTTCTTTAGTGCATGACCATCCATGTCTATGTTAGCACTAGCAATGGTCAGATGTACTAAAGGAGATAAAGATTTTCAGATGGCAATTAATATCCATTTTAAAACAACATATTCGACAATTAAAGCTTTCACGGTTTGTTGTAGTTTATTCAGAGTTGCTGATGACTGTTAGTGTAACATATTTTCGAGGTTCAAATAATGACAGAAGGGACTAAATTTAAGGGGGTGAAAAACTTGCAGAAATACATAATTTGGCATTTAGTCAATAAATTATTAGTTTGAAAAAAAATATTGAAGAAAAATGGGAATTATTATAATAAGCACTGGTAGATAATTAGTAAATGTTAAAGTTAAATAAGAGCAAGATCTGGAACAGAAAATTCCAATGTACAGTTCAATGTTTTTATGGATTACTTGAGCCTTTGATAATGTATGTATTACAATAATGTAAGTGTCCAAGGAAAAGATGATAGTGCAGTGCAGACTACAAAGGAAAGGTGGCGAAACTTTCAAAGCAAATAAGATTGTCTCATTTATTTTTGTTGCCACTAGTGTGTCGGGTACTATCTTGTGTTTTTCTTTGCCCCTTTGAAATGTTGTGTGTCCCCCAACTTTGGAGTACAGGGGTCCATCATGTATTGTCTGTTGTATGATCAATTGTGCATTGTCCATTCATAACTGCTATTTGCAACTTCTCAAAAACCACTTGAACCAATTGCACATGATTTTACAGAGAACATTCTTGCATCACTCCCTTTCAAATTTTTTCAGTGGATGCCAATCCATTATGCAATATGGCCATTAGGGTAAAACAATTCACCAATGCATTGATAATTTTGCTGTACACACAGCAATACAAAAGGTGGAGAATCAACACAAAACGGTACTTACCTTATAAAAGTTACTTTAATCATCAGTGGCTATGAATAATTATTATTCGTTTGCCTCTATAAGTTTTACATGTATCAATATGTATCATATACCATAGGTTTTGTATTGCAATATGTATCAATACATGGCATAGGCATATTGTTTCACCATTAATGGCAACTCTCACTAAAAATAGAAAACCTTTAAACAACTTATTAATAACCATTGATGGCATGAAAATCTTTCAAAAATGTGTTCAAATGATGCTATTGAAGAAAAGGTGACACCCACACTGAATTTATTACAAGAAAAATAGTGAAACCTGTCTTGAGAGTCCACTGCTATGAGAGACCACCTGTCTTGAGAGATCAGTTTCTCCATGCATAGACTTTTTGATTATATAGTGTTATGACCTGTCATGAGAGACCATTATTTTTGGAAGAAGGAGTGACCTTTCAAAACAGTTTCTACTGTACTGCATTTGTTTTTGCTCAAATTAATTTATTCTGACTTTTTATTAGGTGGAGCATATTATGTTATAATGTTGTCCATCCATTTGTCTTTTTGTCTGTCACCAGTTTTGTTTTTGCACAATAATTCAGGTTGTCCACCATCAGTTGTTACAAAACTATATAGATGGCTTGCTCTTGGTGTGAAGAAGAGACTTATCAGTTTTGGTGTCAAAAGGTCATTGGTCAAGGTCATAGACTGAAAGAAGAAAGATGCTTTCTGCACAATAACTCAAGTTCACAACCATCTGCAGTTACCAACCTTTGTGGATGACTTGTGCTTGGAGTAAGGATGAAGCCTATACATTTTGGGGCCAAAGGTCAAGGTCATGTTTTAGGCACAATGACATTTGTTCTGCATTACATACCTGGACCAAAAGGTCAAAGATCATAATAACATTAGTTCTACATCAGAGATGTGGATGGCTTGCACTTGGGGTAAGGAAGGGACCTGTTGATTTGGGGGTAAAATGGTCAAAAGTCAAGGCTACTTTGACTGAAAGAAGAATAATTGTTTCTGCAGAAATCAGTTATTGACCTTGTACATTCACAAATGTTTGTGGATGACTTAAATGTTGGGTAAGAAAGAAACCTATTGGTTTTGGGGTCAAAAGGTCATGGTCAGGGTTATTGTGACTGCATACTGTATTAAAGTGTAACATGATAAAACTGTGATCGTCATAGACCCAGATCTGCCATCGTATATTGCATCTATATTTAAAAATCTGCACTATTCATTCTGTTATTGATTTAGAGAGACCCTCAAGTACAGGTGAATTATTGAACAGCAGGTCTGGATCTGCACTTTTTCCAGTTTGGTTTGCAAATACAGTAAGTCAGACACAAAAAGACTGTTTTACTAACTGCTACTATCTGTTACTGTATATTTATACAAAATTACTTACATGTATTTAGACCCAGCATTGAGTTACAGGAGCACTATAGTAACCACCTTTTCCATCGGTCTGCCCATTCACACTTCTTGTAACGGTTTGCCTTACATATAATTGATTGCCATTTGGTTGATGAATTGCCTATAACATGAAGCTGTGTCTTTTGACTCCTTATCCCCGAATGCCGCATTTTTGCATCATGAGGTAGTACCCTTATTTCAGGCTCTGTGGCATGATCACAATTCATGATAGACCAAAGCAAATGGTATTAGTGAAAAGAGGAAAGATTTATCTTTACAGTGCTACTATGTAATATAGACAATCTGCTTGAGTTAGAAAATACAACAAAAAAGCAAGATTTTTGAGACCAGGTCCTTTTTTAGCCACAAAATCATCAGTTCCAGAATGGGAGTTTGTGTCTGAATTTTAGACTTCCTGCCATTAGATCTAAAGCAGACCAATATGTTTTAAAAATTGTATATGCATTACCATTATCTTTATTTTATATACATTTTACAGTATTTTAACATCTTTGCATTTTATATTTTAACTTCTTGTACTTCATGTTCACATTTATTTGGAAGGGTTTATCTTCCTAAATTTTTGTGGAGTCCAGTTTTACATTTTTCAAACTTTACCTGTAGTTGGCACCATATAGCCACTATTGTGCTGAGGTGCCGTAAAATGCTACTGCGTACATCCGTACATACTAAGGCAGACCAGTCCAAACAGCATATAGACAGACTAACCTTTGCAAAATGTAAGGTGGGTTAGAGATTTGGAGAAAAATGAGATCTGAAGTCCAATATCATGACTCCAATAATCAAAACATATAGAAAGCCCAGTTTTCACCCATCTGCTCATGCAAGCTCAAAATAGCTGATCGAAAACAAACTTATTTTACCTAACTTAGCATCTGGATATATGAAAGTCACTCTGAATCAGACATGCTTGAATTCATTCAGATGTAACAAGAAAACTTTTGTATTGTCACCTCCATTTTGGATATAGTTATGGCCCTTGACAATTAGCCTCATATCTTCACATGGGATATTGCTTGTAATGAACATAGCTCAAGAACCATTAAACATATTCTGATGCAATTTGGTGTGAACATTGCTTCATAGACCTAGATGTACTTTTTATGGGTTTTATCTCATTTTGTATAGAGTTATGGCCCTTGTAGTTACTGTCATATCTTTAACATGGGATGTTGCTTGTAACTGGTATAGCTCAAGAACCATTTAACATATTTAGATGAAATTTGGTATGAATGTTGACTCATAGGCTTATATGTTCCTTTTATGTGTTTAGTCTCATCTACTGCCTTGTGAATAGAGTTATGCATCTTGTTTGTCAAACATATTCTTGTTGTCACATGAAAACTTGAAATGCTGTTTGCAATGAGCATAGCTCAAGAACAATCAACATATTCTGATGGAATTTGGTAAGAACATTCTCTCTTACACCTAGTTACATATATTATGGGTTTCGTCTCCTGTACACCATTTTGGACAGAGATATTTTCCCTGTCAATCAACTTTATATCTTTACATGTGATGTTACTTGTAATCAGCATAGCTCAAGAACCGTTCAAAATAATTTTGATGCAGTTTCATAGATCAATGTGTCTTATCTACTCCAGTTTGAACAGAAATATGGCCCTTGACGATCAACTTCACAACTTTATCTTTACATGGGATATTGCTTATATTGGTGAAACCTTGAAGGAGCTTGATTTCAGATATTCCACATCATTTACATGAGTCATGGCCCATCTTCTCTTGACTTTGGTTGCCCAACACAAGTTCCTCTGTTTAAGGCCCTCCAGAACAAATTGTAGTGAGCAGAGCCATTTGTGTTGCACCCATTGCTAATAGCTCTGTTAAATGTCTTACAGAACAAATTGTAGACAGCAGGGCCTTTTGTGTTGCACCTATTGCTAATAGCTCTGTTAAATGTCTTGCAGAACAAATTGTAGTGAGCATGTCCATTTGTGTTGCACCCATTGCTAATAGCTCTGTTAAAGGCCTTGTAGAACAAATTGTAGACAGCAGTGCCTTTTGTGTTGCACCCATTACTAATAGCTCTGTTAAATGTCTTGCAGAACAAATTGTAGTGAGCATGTCCATTTGTGTTGCACCCATTGCTAATAGCTCTGTTAAAGGCCTTGCAGAACAAATTGTAGACAGCAGGGCCTTTTGTGTTGCACCTATTGCTAATAGCTCTGTTAAATGTCTTGTAGAACAAATTGTAGTGAGCATGTCCATTTGTGTTGCACCCATTGCTAATAGCTCTGTTAAAGTTCTTGTAGAACAAATTGTAGACAGCAGTGCCTTTTGTGTTGCACCCATTGCTAATAGCTCTGTTAAAGGCCTTGTAGAACAAATTTTAGTGATCAGGGCCTTTTGTGTTGCACCCATTGCTAATAGCTCTGTTAAATGCAATACAGAACAAATTGTATTGAGCAACGCCATTTGTGTTGCTAATAGCTCTGTTAAAGGCCCTAACAAAATAAATTGTAGTGGGTAGGTCCATTTGTGATGCATCCATTGCTAATAGCTATAGTTACTTTTCATATTTTGATATTCTGTAAATTATTTGAAGTTTTTTTTATACTTATAATTTCTGTGTTGACTGTTACACAAGCTTGACTCGCAATATGTGTACTCTTAAAGTCATACATTTTACCTGTACCAATTTGTCAGATAGTACAGCAAAGCCCTAAACATATGATAATCTTCAGCAATCTACATGTTTTGAACTACATAACAAAAGAATAACAGACTCACATATTTTGACTGTACAGGTGCAGGGGATGGAATGGTGACAGAACAAATGGCCGTCCATTTCAGTACTGTCTATGCAACAGAAGCATCACACCCCATGCTAAAGAGGCTGCAACAGAAGGGTTACAGGTCTGCAGTAATATCTTTTTCTGATACAAGTTTGATGATTGACCTTTAATAAATAAACAAGAAGATAGATATTTTGCTCCAATTGAAAGGAAAAAACACCATATCAAACAATTTATTTCCACCAAAATGTATACCGTATATACTCATATATAAGCAAATACCAACTGCAAACTGCATAGACCCAGATCTGCCATTGCATAATGTGCTGGCAGATTTGGGTCTATGCAGTTTGTAAGGACTAATCGGTAGAACAAACAACATAGACCCTGATCTGCCAGCGCAGTATGCGTTGGCAGATCCAGGTCTATGTTGTCTGCATTTGGACCCTGTTTATATGCGAGTATATACGGTATGTGGTTTTGTATTTATTATCCTCACTGTAAAAGTTAACAACAAAATTATTTAGTTCTAACACTGACATTGAAATATAGTTTTATTATGAATAAAAATGTGATTTCATATATATGAATAATATCTCGGCTATCATTCGAGTATGACTTTGTTTGCATAGAATGAATCAAAGAAGTCAAAAAATTTCATTATTGTGAGCAGGGGGTGAGTGTATGGTAGAACACTGTAGCCCACTCCCAAGGAACCAGATTCCGAAAGACACTTGACACTTAGATAATATTTCCTGATCATTTCCATGAGAAATCGTCACTCTCTCCTTAGCTTGGCAGCAATAAGTGTCTTACTGAAACAAAATCCCACAAAGGGTCAACAATAACAAGTATATTCCTGCCTCAAACAGATAACCTGACTTACTTCACCTGCTCTCTACCATTTATTTTTTTCCTTTATTTAGTTTCTGTCTTTCCTTACCAAACAATAAATTAAAATATCTCGAAGTCTTCAAGCTTTTTTAACATGTTTAAGAGCTAATGTTTTTTTAAATAATGTTTGTACTTCTACACACTGAAGTATTGTTTAACTTTTTGTATATATCTTATATTCTTTATTTTTCCAGGTGTATGAGAGTTATATAGTTAAAAATAATAATTATACTTTTTTACCTAAAACTTTACAAATTTTTAACAAGAAAAAATCACTGTTGGGAAATTAGGGTAGAAAACAATGATAATTTCATGGTTTGTCAATACATGAAAATGTAAAGGTATGAAAATGACATACAATGGTGATCTATTTTTATTGTTGACACATAATTATATTGTATACTGTTGTTATTTCTCAATGTTTCCATTGATAGGCATTCAGATATTCCTGCCAAAAATAGCCAAGCCCATTATTGAATTTTGAAATATATAGGTGATGGGGATCCTGAAATTCTAAAGGCTCTTGCCAGACTTTTTCCCAAAAAATGAATGTGGCAGCCAGATATTTGTGAAATTTAATATAAAAACTTTCAAAGGAAGTATAAATAGTTGTTACAAATAAGAAAACATTGATATACTTAATTATTAAATGTACCTGAAAATATGTCATTGTGGGTTTGGATTTGCTGTTGTTTCCATTTATGTATTTGAGAGTATGATGTCTATATTATAGATCCTGATGCAGTCATTCACTTACAGGCATTTTAGCTCTACTGGTCAATGACCAGAATAGCTTATTAGATGGTCTGTTGACCATCATCCGTCTGTCCATTAGCACAAGTTTGTTATTGCTACTCCTTTTAAACTGCTTGGAGGATTGCCATGAAACTTTACACACACACATTTGTCCCTTGAACTAGTTTTTCCTGAATGAAAATGGTGCCACTCTGACGTCCAATATAGCCACCAATGTGACTATCTTGAAAATCTTGTTACTTCTCCTGAATCGATGGACATATCAACATGGGTTTTTCACTAAAAGACTTTTTATGATGTCTACTTAGTCCTATATGAAAATGGTGCCGATCTGATGTCCAATATTGTTATCACTACTCTTCATGAATGGAAAATCATATTGATATGGGGTTTCACCAGACTTCTTATGATGTCTAGTTGGTCTTAATTGAAAATGGTGCCAATCTTATATCCAGTATGGCCACCATGACATTCATCTTGAAAATCTTGTTATTGCTACTCCGCCTGAATGGAAAGTCATATTGAGATGGGGTTTTCATCAGAAGACTTCTTATGATGTCTAGTTGGTCCTAAGTGAAAATGATGCCACTCGCACATTCAGTATGGCTGCCACAGTTGCCATCTTTAGAATCTTGATATCACTACTTCTCCTGAATGGATGGTCATATCAACTTCGATTTTTACTAAAAGACTTCTTATGATGTCCAGTTTGTCCTAAATGAAAATGGTGCTACTCAGACATCCAGTATGGCCACCACAGTTGCCATCTTGAAAATCTTGTTATCACTATTTCTCCTGAATGAATGGTCATAACAGCATGTGGTTTTCACTGTAAGACTTTCTATGATGTCTACATGGTCATAAATGAAAATGGTGCCAATCTGACTTCCAATATGGCCACCACAATGGTCATCTTGAAAATCTTGTTATCGCTACTTCTCGTAGATAACTGGTTATATTAACATGGGGTTTTATCAGAAGATTTATTATGAAGTCTAGTTGGTCCTAAATGCAAGTGGTGTGAATCTGATATCCAATATGGCCAACATAGCAGTCATCTTGAAAATCTTGTATTGTTACTCCCACACAAAAATAAAAGTCATATCAACATAGAGCTTTCACCAGAAGACTTCTTATAATGACTTGTTGCTCCTAAAGTAAAATGGTGCTGAACTGATTTCCAATATGGCCACCATGGTGCCCATCTTGAAAATCTTGTTATCACCACTCCTCTTAAATTGAGTCATTTTGACATGGGTTTCTAGTTGGTCCTAAGTGAAAATGATGCAAACTGACCCTCAATATCTTGAAAATATTGTTATCTCTTCTCCTCCCAAATGGATGACTTTATCAACATGTGGTTTTCACCAGTAGACTTTTTATGATACCTAGTTGGTCCTAAATGAAAATGATGCAAACTGACCCTCAATATCTTGAAAATATTGTTATCTCTTCTCCTCCCAAATGGATGGCTTTATCAACATGTGGTTTTCACCAGTCGACTTTTTATGATACCTAGTTGGTCCTAAATGAAAACTGTGCCAATTGAACATCAAACATGGCTGCTAAGGTGGCCATCTTAAAAATCTTGCTGTCATTACTCCCCCTGAATGGATGGTCATATTGGCAAGATTTTCACCATAGATTTCTAATGATGTATACTAATGATATCCAATATGTCCACCACAGCTGAAAATCACTGAAGAATATCGAAGATGATTTCAACACTCAGCAGTTAAAAGGAAGAAATGGTCTTATCTTGAATTCCAGGAAATTCTTTTCAATCATTAGAGCATCAGTCCCTTCAATAGACTTTATGGTAGTGCTCTACAGTTTTTATGTACTTCTGAGATAGGGACCAGTATAAGGTGAAGTTGTTTGCATTGGCAACTTGCTCAGTGGAGAGAATGTTGGCATACCTCTATGCAACTTTCATGTAATCTGACTGAAATTTCTTTACATGTGGTAAGTATACAAACTATGCACTATTTAAAGCAGACAGCTGATAAAATGGTTGCTCCCATGCACTCAAAAATTCAGCCTGAACTAGTCCAAAGTACTCTAACTTTAGCAGTTTTTAAAATAGGGAAAGTGAATTTTGCCAGAGTAGGCAATACCAGATTCTGAAAGTACAATGAATGAATTACAAAATATATAACAAGTAAAAAAAGTTATCCGCTCGTTTTTTAAAAATTTACCTTGAAGTCCAGGAAGTGAAAACGACCAAGTGAAGCTAGCAATTTTTTGATAGGTGCACATATGAAATAACGCCAAATTGTACATTCTATAACCCAAATTATACCCATCAATCATACACCAAAATTAAGGGAATTAAATGTTCTTTTAACAATACCTAAGATATACAAGATGTTTTTTAAATGGCCAGGGTAACCAATGAGGAAAACCTGGGTAATTCTTTTTGTTTAAAAATCAAACACTATGCAAAGTATGAAACTGTACACCATATAAGTCCAGGAGAGAAGTTTTCACACCTCATTTTTATTGTGTTTTGTGGTTATAGAGTGTTTAAACAGCTGGCAAAACATAAAGATAAAACAATTGCTTGGGATAATTATGGACACTTTATATCGTATGTCTGACATGAAAAGTTAGCAAAGAGTCATTTGAGTTCATTTGTTGGTCATGTCTGGAAAATGTGTCTGTTTTAGGATCTCAGATGTGTTGCAAGTGCCATTACTCACAGCAGCAATCCCATAGCACCAACGAGTTTGTGTCCAAAAGTACCCCTCAAGGACGTCCACCCCTCTAACGTATTCAGCAGCCAGCATATTAGTGCAAAAACTGTCAAATTTACCCCTTGCAGGAAGCCACATATTGGTTTTTTTACAGATAGAAATCTCACTAATATTTCTTGATTTTTCAACTCAACACATTGACATTTGTTCCAGCATCCCGATAAAGTTTTGTCACTTTGATAATTACTGGCTATTATTACTGCCAATAATTATCAAGACAACTGAAACTAACCACTAAGATGACAATACAGTTCAGCTCAAGTCAGCCTGACATCCGGTCACCAGATAGTAAAATGGTATGTTAGCCTATGTACCTTTCTCTCACAGATTACAAAATGTACTTAACTGGGTACCAGACTTTAAAAAAGAAGAAAAGGTCTATCACATGACGAGTTCACTTTCTTTGTAAACATGGAGCATTTCGTGTGATACCTACAAATTGCCAATGAAGGAATAAGTTGTTGCAAAAAGTACAAAATGTCATCAGACATTCTCAGTTTAGAACGAAAAGTGAAAACAATTTGACTAAACAAAAAGAGTGGGAGTCCTTTGATCACTACTAATAAATTTGACGTCAGAAAGCTTCAAATAAACATCATCAATATACATTCAACTGCAGTGAGTGCAAAAACAGAATCAATGGATGTAGAGGAATAGTTACAGCCAGATGTTTGTGCCCAGATTTTACTGATAAGGTGGTTTTGCACCATGATTGATGATTATTCATGATTTTAAAAAAAATAACACTGATATTAGTTTTATCACTTCAAGTCCATAACCTGATAACACTCCTGTGATTTTTACATGAAAAAAAAATAGTTATGCTTTTCATACTTTATATGTAGTTGTGACTCACATCTGTGTGATCCACCTCTAGAAAGGCCACCCCTCTTATAAAGCCACTTTCCTCCTGCAGAAGGGGTGGGCTTATAAGAGGGGGACCACTATATATACACTTGTGGGACAACATAAATAAACAATTGTCCTTTATAGATAGGTGGTCTGTTCAACGAGGGTAAAAAATGATAATAAAGTTAAGAAAAGGGACATATGAATATCTGCTTTGACTTATTAGCAGGTGTCCTTTATATCAAAGTGTCAGTTTTGGCACATTTTTTGCTATTACATTCCTCAGGGCTGGACAAATTATAAAATAATCTCCTTGCCTAGAACTGAGACATTTTTGAAATGGCATGAAAATCTGAACTTTTCCTTAATATTTGATATAAAGTTCTGGACAAGTGGCATAAATTGTTGAGCAAATTTTCAACTTGTACCAGGCTGCTGGACAGTGGGTTCTTCCTCCCCTGTTGACACTGTTTCTATTATTTCCAGGATTTTGGATCTGAATGAGTGGGATGATGAATCACGGACATTTGATTTGATTGGCTGTCTTAACTTGTTAGACCGCTGTGACAAACCAGTGTCAATTTTGCATTCCATGAAGAAGGCACTGTCACAGAATGGGCGTGTTATTGTGGCTGTTGTACTACCATTTGAACCCTATGTAGAACTGAGTAAGTTTAACTATTTTATGTTATAGAGGTAGAGTAAAAAATGGAGGGTTGGTATGTAATGGAGCTACCATATATAATCACTTATAAGACAAGTCCAACTGCAAATGGGAAAGACCAAGATCTGCCGTTGCATAATGCACTGGCAGATCTGGGTCTGTGCAGTTTGTTAGGAGTAATTAGTAGAACAAACAACATAGACACTGATCTGCCGGCTCATTCTACGATGTTTATATATGTTGTTTGCCATTGGATTCAACTTATAATTGAGTACATACAGTATTTTGATAATTACAGTCAAGTAAATTTTAAAATTTGAGGATAAATGAACTAAACCTGGGAAAAAATAAATCTTGAATAATATTCCTTTTCATTGATAAAAAGATATGCTCATATCCATCACCCAGCACTTAAAAAATATGTAACAAGAAGAATTTTATTAGGTTCTAAATTAGTGCATGTTTAAGAGTTACAAGTTCTTCTTACTCAAATCAACATGTGATGGATGGAGCTTTCTCTGCCTCTAAAATTTTGATCCACAGAGTTTATAAAATGGTCCAAGTTTATGGATGACTCCCTTCATAAAGAAAACCAAAAATAAGACAAAAGAGCAAAACATTTGAGATCCTTCCTCCCTCTTACCACTTTAATTTTTGGGAATACTGGCCTTGTTTTCATTCACTGCTGACATAACCTGTGCTAAAAGTTTATACTTTTCATGAAAATTTCAGTCAAATCATATTTTAAAATATTTGTCTCTTTTGTTTTACAACTTAAAATAACCAGTCTGTTTCAGAAGGTATGTTAAATGAAACCTTTTTATATAATTAGTTTTGACAAATTGGAGTATGTACTCAGAATTAATATTTGTATGAAAGAGGAGGCCAACATTTATAGAAATATTTATGCAAATGTTTTTTCTATGTCACACAAAAAAACTAACTTGAAAGGGTTTTTATTTCTGATATTTGTTTATTTCTTATGATGGCAAATGCTTGTTTGTTTGCTTTTTTAGCATATTCCTTTCTTCCCTAACTAGGTACAGCTGGCCATAGGCCAACAGAGGTTATTCACTTACAGGGGCAGACATTTGAGGAGCAGGTGGTCAGCTTGGTGAAGGATGTATTTGAGCCGGCTGGATTTGAGCTAGAGCATTTTACCAGACTCCCTTATCTGTGTGAGGGGGACATGTATCATTCCTTCTATGTGTTGGATGATGCAGTCTTTGTCCTCAAGCGTAAGGAGACTGGCTGATAGTCTGCATATGGCAATTCAAGTTGACCCTTGGTCACCTAGGATAATGATATATTGAACATGTGACTGACTTGGTTCTGTGGTATAGAACATGGACACAACAAAACACATTGACATAAAACACTAGGCAGATTTGACGACCAACTAGAGACTGATCATAGTAGGAGGCTGTAATAGTGGAACTCCCAAAACAAGATACAGTACTCCCTCACTATAAAGCCCTTCATTATAACACAGTCCTTGTTATAAGGAGGATTGGTCATGATTCCCATTTCATTATTCAGTAGCATAAGTATATTATGTACTTCATTATAAGGTGGTCTCACTGTAAGGTGGTACACTCTATGGCTTCCATGGACATTTTTATAATGAGGGAGTTCTGTACTGTGATATGGAACAAAGACGCAATAAGATATTTGAACATCTACCAAAAATTGGACACGGTAGGATACTGTGGTAATTGAACACCTTCCAGACAAGTTACTGTGAAACTGGAACACAGACTCAAGATACTGTACAAATTTTTATGCTTGAAAGAAAATGTTTGTGAGAAAATGGTAGGAGACTGTGATAATTAAACCTGTCACTATGGAACATAGTCATAAAAAGATACTGCACAAATTTGTACTCCTACTAGATATTGGCATCATAAGATACTGTGATGTTAAACACATTGCAGATAAGACACTGTGATAAGGAAGACAGATTCATTGGAATACAGCACACAGCTTGAAGATCCATTAGGGAGGTCAATAGAATAGAATGACACTAGATACAATATTAGGTGTGAAAAATCAAACAGACTATGTAATATCAAACAGCAACTTATCTGGCTTTCACCAAACTTGACAGAATATTATCAATACACAAATACTACATGTCTTGTTCCGAGTTAGCAGAAAGAGCGAATTTGATATGGCATAGAGATGCATTGAGGCCATCATAAGCCATATCAAACGAGTTCTTTCCCACAACTTCGAAGAAAACACAAATGCAGTTTTATATTTATTACATACCCCCTCTTGTATGCTTTAAAATATTTTTAGCTTTACTGTATGAATAAAAATTCAAAATGAATTGTGACTTTTAAAAGTTTGATCTAAAAATATTGATGCATGGACATCACACAAGACTCCTAAGTAGTTTGACTCTGGGTGTGTGGTATGGAAATATGGATTGAACAGCTGTATCGAATGCCAGATTAAGCAAGTAAGATTAAATGGGTATGTAATACTACTGAATACAATCCAGACAAGATTCTGATGTCTTAAACACAAGTTTTACATAGATATAGGGTTACTGAACATTTTGGCCAGGTAGTGTTTATACTGTTACATTAAGAAATGGCCACACGCGATACTGTGTTAATTGCTTTAAGCATCTCTATGTAGAACACTGATATGTAACACGAGTCAGCTGTGGTAGCTTTGGAAATCAATCTGATGAAAATATACGTAATAACAAGATAATGAATTTAAACGTACCACATCTTGAATCATTATTGATGTCATTTAGTGAACAGTATGTTAGCACATTTTGAGGACACATTTTTGTATGTACAACAGGGTGAATCCCAAAGTATCAAATAAGATTGGAGGAACTCTTTTATATATAAAGAATATAATAACATCCTATATATTTCTTCAAATGTGTATGCAAATCTAGTCTTGTATGTTCCACATGATTTTGAACACATTCATTACCATGTTTTTGTTATTTTAACTTGTACTAGATCTTGGTGAATCTTACTTTTTACATCTGATTGACATGTACAAAGACTGATGTCCAAATAAAAGGACTGATCTTACTAATGGCAATTTGTTCTTTATATGGCACTTCTGATTTTTTATCAGACAGGTATGTTAAAACAGATATGTTTCCATGAAAATATATATATGAAGGATGCCAAACCTGTTTATTGTAAGATTCTACTTGCCAGATGAATTTTTGTCAAGTCCACTTTAGTGTAAAAGCTAGAGATTGCAGTCATTTTCCCGAAATGGAAGGTCAGTCTTGACAGTTTTGTTGAGGTATTGGGTAAAGTTTTTCATTTGCTTCTATATCCTAAATCCCTTTATGGATTCTGTTCATACTATAGATACATTAATATATGGGACATACAATTCATTCTGCGTCACCATGGCCCTTTGACCTTGGAGTGAAGGACACAGTCATGCAAGGTTTGTATTAAGGTTTTGGCTCCTAAGTTTTTCATTTGCTTACATTTCCTAAACTTCTCAATGGATTCTTTTCATACATGGGATGTCTCATTATAAAGCAAAGATGACACACTCATTCATCCTTCTGAATTTAGACTCAAGATCACAAGGTTGATAGTCTTGCACTGAGCATGGGCTTTTCATGCAGTCCTTGACCTTCTATATTTATTTTCACATTTCCAGTTAGAAGTCCGTTTCATAGCAGGGAATCACTGGCATTTCATAAATAACATTTGACATGAAACTTGGAGAGTTAAAGAATGAATGGTTCTTTTTCTGAAAATAATGTACTAGTTATATTTGGAAATCACATAAAAATGATAAGGTTCAGTTATGAACATAAAATATAAATATAATCTGGGGGAAAAAAACTGGCAATAGTTTTACACAATTTCCAGGAAAGTATAAACATTTAATCAGTCCCATCAGTCAGTCTCAGTACAGTAATCTCCTTTTTTGTCTTGTACATAATTTCGTTGCTATAGGCAGATGTGAATTTGGTTTCCATGTCTGTATCTGAGAGAGAGAGAGATATAAGTGTGGGAAGAAGTTGCAGCTGGTGGAGAAATTACCTGGTAATAACACATTATGTTCTGGTAAATGAATACTGTTTTGGCAATATACTTCAAAAAATGTAAGCAAAAGTATGAAAATTTTGTTCTAGACTCAGTGGTATAGAGTTTTAACAGAATAATATCTCTGGGGTACTTTCTTTTATTACCATAATAGAGATGCTAAGTTCTGCCATTTATTATGCCTCACCATGATTGTAATAGGAGCATATATTGTGTCCCTTGTCCATCGATCTGTCCATATGTCATACCTTTGCTTAAGTTTTGCATTTAGGTCATTTCAGGCACTGGTGGGGCATCCATGTTCCATGACACATTTCTAATTTGAAGGTATTTTTACCAGTTTGCTTCTATTTTTGTTTCTTTTAAAACATTTAAAGTATTTGTGCAGAAAATGTGAAATGTGTATGCTTTTGTGTTGGCTATATTTTAAAAACATGTTACCATAGAGGTTGCGATTTTCTTTACAACAGTCTGCTCTGTATAAGTGATTCAACTTAAGTGCGACATGATTAAAAGAAAATATGTACCTACATACAAACTTTAAGAGATGGCACAACAACATAATAAAAAATTAGGCCGTTTTTTGTCCATCCCACTTTTGCTGTGGTGGCAACAGTGTCATCATTGTCATCTGTTTTTTTTAAAAAGATTTTGGTTACAGTGTTTAATTTGCATACATTATGAAGCTCAGACAATTCATTCTGTGACATGCACACTTGCCCTTTTGACCTTGGGGTCAAGATCACAGTCATGGAAAAAATGCATTAACAGAGTTTGCACAGTCATTAAAAGGTCCTTGAAAGTGACTGAGAAATGAACACCTCATTTCAAGGCCTTGAAAGTCATCAATTTTTCACCTAGGTCATTGAAAGTCCATGAAATAGAGAGATTTTGCTTAAAAATAAAATATGATGGAAAATTTTGCTTTCGAGTCATTTATTTAACGTTGTGCAAGGATTAGAAGTACAGTTTGATATTTCCATCATCTGCTAGCTGTTCTGCCATTATCAGAATCCACAGGAAGTAATCAGACATTGTGCATAACGTCCCTTTTACATGATGTAATTTATACATGCACACTCTTTCATTTCACCACGTGTTTCCTCCAAGCATAGATGGTTCATCAGCAACAGAGTCTTTTTAACAAGCGATCATCACAAAATGCCCAGAAAGTGCACATTCAGCAATAGTTGGCTGCAAGACAAAGACTTCATTAAGTGGATGAGAAAAGATGTGACCTTGAAATACATAGAGCTTTGCTTAGTGTGCAAGAAAAGTATAAATATTGCAGGAATGGGCATTGCTGCCCGAATTTGAAACTAATGAAAGCACACAAGCCTGCTGTTTTGATGTCAGCGTTCATAAGGTCAATGCAAACACCACCATTTAATTCTTTGTCATCACTGTTGTCTGCGTCATAAAAACCAGTTTCAACTTTGTTAGTGGGTTCTTCAAATTCAACGACTGTCAATGGGGGTGCAGTTTTGGTGACAGGTTTCATGCAGAGCAGTGATTAGTACTAATATTAGTACCCCTTCTTCGTGGATGTCGTACTAAAACGTTTCTATATGTATTAATGGAGCAGCTAGGTGTGATTCAGATCTGGCACTTTTTCAGCATATTGTAAGAAAGTTTGAAGATATTGCATACATATCCTTAAACAAATCTAATCTTCTTATTTAATACCAGTACTGCCAAATTTCACTGTAGAAACACTAGTAAAATAGCGTTTATATTCTTCATACAAAATTTTCTATTGAATCGTCCGCCATATTAATTCATATAATAACTACTTCTGTTTTCAGCCTCGTTTTTCGGTGTGCATATAAGGACATTGCATCCTTCTTTGGAAACGTAAACAGAATGTAATAAATATGGCACACTTTCAATATAATATTTGGGAAGCAAATTACCACCAGAATCTCGTATTATATGTTGTGGTGGTCAAATTACGGTTAGTGTAAACATACCAATATATTTTACTCATATATAGGGTTAGTAACTTTATCACAAGCCAAACTTCCTGAGAAACATAACTCTACTTAGGTAGTAGATTTTTACTCAAGTCATCTTTTTGTCTTTGACAAAAGTTTTATTTGCTCCACTGCAAGGTATAGGATCACTTTGTAGCCTCGACCATGTCAAAGCTATGACATCATAGCTAAGCAGTGGTGTGCTGAAGGCAAAAATATTATGGATGTCAGCAACCTTTTCCAGGCAGCAGACAAACTGACAGATGAAGCAGAAAAGAATGGGACAATCACACTAATGTCTCAGTCCAATGGACTCGGAAGAAAAGGAAAAGAACAAGAAGAGCAAGTGAAAGCACTAGAGTTGCAGCTGAAGGAGAAAGTACAGCAGCTAAGGAGCAGTGTTTAATATTTGGGTGCAGTTACAATGACTTTATTATCATTTGTGTTTCATATTTCATTACATTTATTTATATCGTATGTTTATTTTTGTTTCTTGTATTTACATTAGTAACTGGAAGTAGAACGCTTGATACTGACAATAGTCCTTGAAAACTGATCATTAAAGTCATTGAAAAGTCAATGAATTTCAGTTCTTCTGATCTGTATGAACCCTAATTAAGGTTTTGGTTAAGATTTTTTATTCTTTGCATATATTTTCTAAACCCTTTGATGGATTTTGTTTATACTTGCGATGAATCATTATGAAGCCGAGACAGTTCATTCTGCGACACACTTGTTTGCTCCTTTAACTTTGGGGTCAAGGTCACCATTACAGAAAATATGCATTGAGGTTTTGATTCAAGTGTTTTTTTCATTTGCTTCTGTTTCCTAAACCCCATGATGGATTTTGTTCATACTTCGGATTATTCATTATATAGCTAAGGCATTAATTCTGTGACATGCTTGCTCAGTCTTTTGACCTTGAGGTTAAGGTTACATATTTTACAGCAGTACTTGGATCATGGGTTCAGTATGCAGGTTCTAGCCTTCTTGTATTACAGAATAAATACTTATGATTCGCACAGATTTATTTTTCATCAATGGAAGAGACAGGAGTTTGAGTTTTCAAAATTGCAAAAAAAGCATTTGTCTCGTAATTACCAAACAATTTTGGCAGTTTGAAACAGGATATGCTTAATATTGGCATGAAAACTTGTACTTCTGATGGATAAACATTTATTCAGAAATTATGAGTGAATTTCCTCATTAGGAATGTCTGTTGTTTGCAGAAAAGGAGTATGGTAGAATTATTTACTGTATCTCACCCAAAAACAACCCTAGAGATTGCAGATTTATCTTTTAAGAAGGCTTGTCTTTGGAGAATGGGTAAAATAAACAGTGGAGGCGTGACATTGTTTGAATCACCGTGGGCCAAATGGTGTCTGTTTGTGGTGAATGGGCCATGTATCCGATGTAGATGCTTTCTACTGAATGCAGATATTTACTATCTAGTATACGCAACTAAACTTGTTACAACATTAGCATCAGTGACTGCAATAATTTTAAGCAGAACTGGCAATTAAAAGATATAAAATTAAGGAAATCTTACAGAGACCAAGTTATTACCAATGAAGTTGCTGTAAAATGTATGTTTTTGGTCTACATATTTCTATCATGTCTGTTAAATAGTCTACAACAATATGACCACATTGAAATCTACAACAATATGACCACATTGAAATCTACAACAATATGACCACACTGAAATCTACAATCAACAACAATATGATCACACTGAAATCTACAATCAACAACAATATGATCACACTGAAATCTACAATCTACAACAATATGACCACACTGAAATCACTTCATATAAATGTGCATGATCACACTAAAATCTATAATGTACAACAATATGACCACACTGAAATCTACAATCTACAGCAGTATGATCACACTGAAATCTACAATCGACAGCAAAATGACCACACTGAAATCTACAATCTACAGCAAAATGACCACACTGAAATCTATAATCTACAGCAGGATGAAATCTACAATATGACCACACTGAAATCTACAATCTACAACAGTATTACCACACTGAAATCTACAATCTACATCAATATGACCACACTGAAATCTACAATCTACAGCAGTATGACCACACTGAAATCTACAATCTACAGCAGTATGACCACACTAAAATCTACAATCTACAACAATATGACCACACTGAAATCTACAATCTACAGCAGTATGACCACACAAATCTACAATCTACAACAATATGACCACACTGAAATCTACAATCTACAGCAGTATGACCACACTAAAATCTACAATCTACAACAATATGACCACACTGAAATCTATAATGTACAACAAAATGACCACACTGAAATCTACAATCTACAGCAGTATGACCACACTGAAATCTACAATCTACAGCAATATGACAACACTGAAATCTACAATCTACATCAATATGACCACACTGAAATCTACAGTCTACAGCAGTATGACCACACTGAAATCTACAATCTACAGCAGTATGACCACACAAATCTACAATCTACATCAATATGACCACACTGAAATCTATAATGTACAGCAATATGACCACACTGAAATCTACAATCTACATCAATATGACCACACTGAAATCTATAATGTACAACAATATGACCACACTGAAATCTACAATCTACAGCAGTATGACCACACTGAAATCTACAATCTACATCAATATGACCACACTTAAATCTATAATGTACAGCAATATGACACACTGAAATCTACAATCTACAACAATATGACCACATTGAAATCACTTCATATAAATGTGCATGTCCAGAACAACAAGATTTCTTTATAAGAAGGTCATAAAACACAAGCAATTATGCTTTCTGCTCAGTACAGTAAACATGCTTTTTAGTACGCAAGTTGCAAAATAGAAAAATGCAAATTTGATTCCACATGCTTTTTTACAAGAATGTCATAACTGAAGCTTGACATTCCCAAAGATACAGAATTCAAGCAATGCAAAATTTGAATGCTGAAGATGTGCAAAATCATCAGTTTCTTTGTCCTGGCCATGAAAAGAAGTTGTTCAAATTATTCTTCATTCTCAGTTTTTTCATATTTTCTTTAATTCTCCTGTAGCCTGTTCCCTACAAGTCACATGAACACACACACTACTGCATCAATCTTCTTCAACATCTTCTCCCTGAGTCTGCTTTTCTCTCTCTCCTTCCTTATATTTGCCAGTAAACGTCTTCAGCTTTCTCACTAGGTAAGTTAGGAAGTTAAGCTCTGGAAGAAAAAAGAGGATAAAAGTACTGTATGCACATCAACTAACAGTTGAGCAAGTCATGATCATTACATATGTGTCTCCACAAGCACATTTACTGGAACTATCTGCTTTATAACAAACCATAGAATATTAGTTTATCATAAATTGTTTTTTTACACCATAAATATTTGTATGCTAACCGTCAGTTTGTATGTTCCAATTAGAAAGATTTTTAAAACCTTTTTTGCCGGTAAGGAGGTTAACATGTTTAATAAAGAATTTACCACCTCAAGTGAAATTATGAGGATTATTGCAAATGCAGGTCAGAGCAAAGATTTATGATTTATAAACCTTGTGTGGAACTTTATTTCCACTATTCAAGAGGAAAAATAAATTATTTCCTACAAAGATCTGTCAGAAACAGATCATATACAATCCAGTCTCGTTGTTTATCTTTTAGAACTCTTGTCTAAACTGATTATCTGACATCTGTTTGGCAGACTGTTGCTTCTTATGCACTGCCATGAATGTGGAAGGCAAATTAAGTTCATCTGTCCATCCTTCTATCCATCCCACCTTGGTCAAGTTTTGTTTTTAGGTCAGTTTATCGTGCATTGCTGCTGAGTGCAGACCCATGCTACTATTTATCTAGATGTTTCTTGGCAAGTACAACACAACATGAACAAAATTAGGTTACTGGGACCAATATTTCATCTCTTAGTGACTTTAGTGAAGGTTTCCATTTAGGTCATTTTCTTGGGAATTGTTTGCGACAGAGTTGTGCAGTTTTTGTATGTTAATGCTTCCTGCCAAAAGTACATCACTGAGGCAGATCATTAATGATATATTTCTATTTTACAACTAAATGAAAACTTTAGTATAGGTTGATACAATTCCAGTTCATTTATCTGACATTTGATTTTATATGACGTGTTTTGTTTTGTATTTTAATGGGAACAATCATATTAGAAAAATGAGACTTGACTGAACCTAGACAAGTTGATGTACATACTTCTCTTGAATCGGTCTAGAGCAGTCGTGTCATTCATAAGACATCTTCTGATCTCCAGCTTCATGTCCTGTACCATAATCCTCAACCTCTCATAGGGGGAGGATGCCTTCTGCAGATCTGCAACAAGACAAAGTACATCGTAAGATGTAGTCAGAAACATTCCTTTCTCTCTCTCCTTAATTCAGAAGAGATTAAAAGAGCAGTTCCAGATTAATCATGTAATAAAAAAAAAATCCATGTTCATTTTAATTATTAAATAAATTTCAATGCTCACATGCAAAAAATGTTGAAAATGTGGATAAAGTATTGAGCATTTTTAGCTCACCTGGCATTAGGGTCAAGTGAGTTTATTGTATGGACATTCATGCATACAGTGTCCATCAACAAGTGCTATTTTAAACTTCTCAAAAACCACAGGGCAAGTTTTGACTAAATTTGGAACGGAGCATCCTGGCATGAAGGGCTTTAATCATTGTCCCAATGATGCTGATCTACCATCAAATATGACAACTGTTACTAAAAAAAGTATTAAAAAAATCCATTAAACTACTCAAAAACCACTTGACAGTTTGATCAGATTTGACAGAAAGCATCCTGGCAGGAAGACCTTTCAAACTTTTACAAATAATGCCAATCTGCCTTAAAATATGGCTACTGATACTAAATAGAACACCCACTGTTATTAAAATTGGAACAACCTTTAAATGACTTTTCCAGAATCTCTAAATCAGGGGTGTCAAACATACAGCCCACTAGACTCATTATTTATTATTATTATCTATTATTTATTATTATTTATATCAAATCCTGCCCACCATAGCAAATGAGTTTGACACCCCTGCTCTAAATGAAATGTGGGCAAACTTGACAGAATGCATCCTGTCAAATTTGTACAAATGATGCAGATCTGCCACCAAATATGGCCATCTTTACTAAAAATAGAAAACATCTAAAAGACTTCATCTCCAAAACCACTGAATATAATTTGACAGAACTTGATAGAAAGCATTCTGGCATGAAGACCTTTAAAATTCTTACACAAGATGCAAAGATACCAATCTGCCATCAAATATGGCCACCATTACTAAAAATAGAAAAACCCTTTAAACAACTTCATCTCAAAAAATAAAAATACTCAACAGACTTTTACAAAATTTTATAGCAAGCATCCTGGCATAGAGACCTGCAATAGATGCTAACAAAAAATTAAACAAGATCTCCAAAACTGCTGAACAAAATTTGATTATATTTGACAGAAAGCATCCCAGTATCGAGATCTTTCAGATTTGTACATGTGTTGCTACTCTGTTATCAATCTATTTTGGTATAGATGGCCTTTAATTTTGCACAACTGATGCTGATCTGACAAAATAGCTGCAATTACTAAAAACAGAAAAACCTTTAACTGATTTCTCCAAAAATGCTGAACAGAATTTTATTCTATTTGACAGAAAGCTACCTGCCATGAACACCTTTCAAATTTGTACAAGCGTTACCAATCTGCTACCACTACTAAAATTTGAAAAACCTATAAATGACCTCTTCTCCAAAACTGTTGAATAGACTTAATCCAAAGTTGACAGAAAGCATCCTGGCATGAAGACCTTTCAGATTTGTACAAAAGGTGACAATCCACTATCAAATATGCCGATCATTACTTAAAAGAGACAAACCTGTAAACAACTTCTCAAAAAAAAATGTCAACAGAATTTGAGCAAAAGCATTCTGGCATAGAGGTCTTTATAATTTGTACAACTGATGTTGATCCACCATCAAATATGGTTAATATTACTAAAATAAGAACAACCTTTAAACAACAACTTCTCCAAAACCGCTGAACAGGATTTGATTCTTTTTGACAAAAAGCATCCTAGCATGAAGACCTTTTAAATTTGACCAAGTGTTACCGATCTGCCATTAACTATGGCCACTTTCTAAAAATAGAAAAACCTTTAAGTGACTTCTTTTCCAAAACTGTTGAATATAATTAGTCCAAACTTGACAGAAAGCATCCTTTTAAATTTGTACAAAAGATGACAATCCACTATCAAATAAGACCACCATTACTAAAAATAGAAAACCTTTAAACTGCTTCTCAAACACTTCAGAACAGAATTTGAGCAAATTTGACAGAAGCATCCTGGCATAATGGGCTTTCAACAACTGATGCTGCTCCACCATCAAATATGGCCACCATTACTAATAATAGAAGAAGAAAAACTTTAAATGACTTCTCCAAAACTGCTGAATAGAATTTGACAAAACTCGATAGAAAGCACCCTGGCATGAAGACCTTTCATATTTGTACATAAGATGTTAATACACTATCAAATATGGCTGCCATTACTAAAAATATAAAAACCTTCAAACAGCTTCTTCTAAAAAACTATTAAATTGAATTTGACCAAATATGACAGTATCCTGGTGTAGAGAGCTTTAATATTCATACAAATTATGCCAATCCACCATTCATAGTGGAACATTTATACAACTTTATCTTAGAAAAAAAACTGCTGAATAGAATTTGACCAACTTTTAACACAAAGCATCCTGTCATAGGAACCTTTCAATATTTGACAAATTATGTTGATCTGCCATCAAATGTGGGCTAAGATTAAAAAACTAGAGAAACCTTGAAACAGTTGTTTTCATAACATATGCAATCCTCAGCCTTGGAAGAAATTTCAAGAACAAACATTCTACTGATCCAGATTTCTTTGCCAGCTGCTCTTGTATTTGGCTATTAGGCAGATGTCAACCAGGTGAGCAATCTCAGGCCCACTTGGGCCTTATGTTTATGTACATCAGGATTTCCATCCTTGAAAAACTTTTTAAAATCTTCGCTTTTACAGACCAAAAAAAGGTTTTGCAAATTTATTTTAAAATTCCTGGAATAGAAAAGGCACAAAGTTAAATAAGTGTTGCTTTCGGGAGATATTTCCCCATAATGTAAATAATCTTCCAAGGTGATGGACCAGCCTTTTGGTTTTGTCTGACAAACTCTTTAAAAAGTTTAGCTAGTTTGGAATGAAAGTTTATGGCCCATTATTTGCATGTAAACACCCCAGCATTTTCTTTCTTCTCAAAATATTGAGGTCCAATCAGGAATGTGGTGGGAAATTATTTGCAAGGGATTATTCCAGGTACTTTATCTTAAAATAGTGGCTGAAATGAAGCTTTTACCATGGTAGAAGTTCCAGATCAATGGATTGGGAAGTGGCTGTAACTCGTATAGTTCTTTCAAATCTTTCTGTAACCTTGTTCTATCAATTCCTTTGTTTAACTCTTCCAAATGATGCTCTCTGCCAACCCATGAACAGTCAGAGTCAATTATCAGTTTGGTTGAATCATTCTTATCTGTCACATTGTTAGTCTTCAACAGTTGTTGCAGATCTGTATTGTCTGTAGTGAGTTTATCACCAGGCAACCCAGATGTGTTCCTGGTAGAAAGGTTGCTAATGCTTGTGACACTGTCTATGTCAATTTCACAGCCTACTGACCCCAAGGGTATAAAAGGGCATTTGCTGTCTCCAGAGTTCTTAATGATGGGGGTCTGACTCTTGTCATCAAGTGGCAGAATGCAGATAAAGGGGTTTGTATTTTGCTCTGTAGTCATCTCAGTACAACCATCTTTATCTTGATCTTGGTATGCTAATGTTGGTTTTAAATTATTCACTACAGAATCAGTAGTACTACTGCTGCCAACAAAAGTATTTTGTTCAGTCTCTTGTTTATCATAAATTAATTCATCATTTAGAGGAGATTCTTCTTTGATTTCTGTAGATGTATCCCTGTTTTCATTCCTTTGTAAATTTTCCACAACCTCTTTGGTTTTACTCAGTTGCTCCTCTTTTGGGGCATTTGTATCATGCTCTTGACTGTAGCTTGTAACACACTCCCCAGTCAGCGGCTTGGTACAGAGCTCAGGTTGAATTTTTCCAAATAACTGTTTTCCTTGAACAGGTAATTGAAAGGATGGGGTAGGAAAAGCAATATTTTGAGGAAGGAATGAAGAACCCCTAGGAGCCAAAAATGGCTCCATGATGCATACCTGACCTTTGAATTTGGTAAAACAATTAGCAAGGGGAGAGCAGATGAACCCTGTGGGTGTTTGCCCAACTATAGCATAAGGCACAGCAGTGTATTGTGTTAGGTTACTTGAAGAATGTGCATGTTCACTTGGCTGACTCTGGGAGCCGTTAACTGTTGGTGACAGATGCTTCACTCTTTTAGAGTCCACTGCAATTTTAAAAAATTATAAAGTCAATTTATTATAATATATAAAGATGCATAGGAATAACAAGTTTTAATACTAGTGTTAAAACCTATAAAAGTTCTTTAAATACATAAGGGAATGGCAGTTCTGCTTTTCAAAATTTCAGGTTCCCTATTTTTAACTGCCATATTTAATGATGTATCAAATATCCAAAAGAAAAACTTTTTCCGTAAAGAGTTCTTATAAAAGAAGAATATGAGTATTTTGAATTTCATTTACATCAAATGATAAATATGTCACAACTTACTGTTTACTGCAGAAGTCTAAAAGAATTTTAGGAAGGGAAACTTATTTATAGCCACTTGCAGCACAGATAACTAGCACCCTATGGTAAATTTTAAACAGTACATTTCTAACCCTTTTGGCTAAAGGTTTGTCATGGGTTTTTTTACCAATTCATTTCATTGTAAGGTCCTTGCTCACTGCTGCATCAAGCTGTGGTAAACTGCTCTGTGTACCTCACATGCTGGACTTTTGTGAAGTGGGTATATGTTACAGTATGTTACATCTATCAGATCACATATGTTACACTAAGTTAATTTAAAAGAAGACTACCATAACACTGCAACTGATGCTGTATGTTACAGCAAGAAACATGACAAACATTTTAAGACTGCCAGTACACAATGTTTCAGTAAGTTACATTTATAAGACTAGCATGACACTGCATCTGACTTGTATGTTATAGCAAGATTCATGATATACAGTTTAAGACTACCATCGCACGATACCACAGTATGTTACATTTATAAGAAGATTACCATAACACTGCACCTATTTGTATGTTACAGCAAGAAATACTATACATGTATTTATATTTGTAAGACTGCCATCAGTCACACATGTTACAGTAAATTATATTTGTAAGACTGCCATCAGTCACACATGTTACAGTAAATTATATTTCTTAGAAGACTACCATCACACTGTGTCTGATCTGGCTGAATTAATTTCCTTTTTCCTTTCCTGGAACATGGCCCCTCTCTACAGGTACGGATCACGTGGCGGATCACATCCTCACTAATGCCAAACTGTCGCCTCCCCACTGTATAGCTCTCCTGTAACTAAATAAAACAGCAACAAAATATCAACAATTTTATCACAATTTTTCCTGTATTTTAGGAAAGAAAATCTTGTTTGTCACTGACATATTGTACATTCTAATATCAATTACATTATTTAAATGGAACAATATTCATATGAAATACTTTCCTAGCTTAGTTTACTGTTTTTCATATCTTCTTCTATTCAGGTACATGTGTAATCCAAACTCCTTTGGAATGAGTCATGAAAACACTGTGGTAAGTATGCCGGATTCGTGACTGAAAGGGTACAGGTTTGAATCATACCATCAAATTAGCTCACTCTGGATACCGTCATGTGTCCTTGTGCAAAGGATTTTCGTCCAATTGCATTGGCACTAAATAACCTATTTGTGTTGCTGTGCTGTAAAACACCAAACCAAAAAGTGGTCATATTGATATTACTCTGTAGAATGAATAAAATGAATTTATTTCTTTTTTCTGTCAATGGTTGCACTAGTCCATGTAGAATAAACGTTTTCTATCATGCGCCGACTGTAACCCTCTTCCAGGTGATTATTCTATAGTATGGGCCCGTTCCATTCTGAATCGTACACCACCTTCGCTCTTCGAAAGTATTTACCTGGGCCAGTTACTATCTAGCTGAGGATTATTTAATCTCTCTATACCTTACAAAATTTCAAACCAAAACTTGTTCCGTCAACACATACTTTTTTAATTTGGAAAAATAAAGTTGTTACCGGCGAGTGCAATGTTAACGAAAATGCTATTTATAGTACAAGCACTGCCTAATACACATCTTAAGGTGCATGGTTGCGACGCGGATCCTCGCGCAGGTAAAACTAAAAGTCGGTACATTTATACTGTATAAAACATACACAATACCATCCTCTATAATCAGTAAAATTAAAATAAAGGCTATGAAACTTCAGTGAAATTTTTTAATCTGAATCTTAAAAATGTAATGTAAGTAGAATATAGACTTTATCATTTTTTTAAAATTATATGCCACACATTCCAAAATAATGAAGCCTGAATAAAAATAGCATTATAATATTTTTGTAAAAATCACAATTAAGTACATTTAAAATAGCAAGTAATTTAGGCATTATTATTATTATACAAGAACAAAACAAAAAACAAACATATACACATGCATGCAGATTAAGTAATAATTCAAATAATAATTAAAATATTCAGATGACAATACTTTTTTCCCCAGATCAAAAATGAATAAAAAAAAAAAAAGAAATAATATTGTACAATAATGCTGATATTTTGTATCACAATTTTAAAATTAAGAAATTGAATCAGATTGTAAAATAAATAATTTTAATAATAATGATTTATATGTTTATCAGACATTTACACTTACATTTAGGAATTATTTGTATTTTCAACAAGATCAATAATAATAATAATATAAATAATAATAATTATAATGTCTACATTATATGCTCTTTTTAAATGTTAATAAAATTGCTGGCATGCTAAATGCCATGTAAATATGAATTAAATATATTTAGATGGTGAAGACACTTATGTTCATACTGCATTTTTGTGGAATGTTTAACATATGATATAAAAATGATAAAAATCTAGAATCTAATTATCTGACATATTTATGAGTTATGACATATGATTTAGGGAACTTTTTGAATGTTGTTTTGTATCCATTTATTATAGTCATAGTCATTAAAGTAGTAGGCATCTTGTATGGTAATACAGTATAGCTCCACATCACAACTGTGTACCTTACAATAAAAGTATTAACTATTTGATTTTACATTCCATCTTTACTCGTATTCATCACTGATTTTGTAAAAAAAAAAAAAAAAAAAAAAAAAAAAGGGTAAAAAATATTGAATTCATATTTACATGTCATTTAGCATGTGCACGTTTTATACAGTATAAATGTACCGACTTTTAGTTTTACCTGCTCGAGGATCCGCGTCGCAACCATGCACCTTAAAACGTGTATTAGGCAGTGCTTGTACTATAAATAGCATTTTCGTTAACATTGAACTCGCAGTTAACAACTTTATTTTTCCAAATTAAAAAAGTATGCGTAGACGGAATATGGTTTGGTTTGAAATTTTGTAAGATATAAAGAGATTAAATAATCCTCAGCTAGATAGTAACTGGCCCAGGTAAATACTTTCGAAGAGCGAAGGTGGTGTACGGTTCAGAATGGAACGGGCCCATACTATAATGTATCATAACGTAAAATTTTATAAGGAAAAACATTTAATTCATATTTACATGGCATTTAGCATGTGTATTATATTAAGTGCAAGCGAATGTTTAATACAACTACCGCATTTTGTTGGATCTAATTCGTGAATGAATGCATTTATCTGTATATTATCTATTTTCCACTTCTTCCAGTACGGTAAACTAAATCTATATCGAGAGATTCGCAGTTTGACTTGAAAATAAACGGAGAATATTAAGCACCTTGGACAGTGTATCTTGAAAATTTAGATGCTTGCCCGTCTTTGTAGGGTTGCGATGTATACTGCGAACAACCTCCTCGAACCTTTCCTCTGGAACTATCAGTTTTCCATTCTTCATGAATACCAGCTGGCCGTCAGTTGGACCGAGCCCCATTCGTTTTGCCCATTCCTTCACACGATATAAACCTCCATGTTTTCCACGTGCGTCTTCGTCGTATAGACCCGCCTGGCGCACGTGGCCCCTGGACGGGCACACGCCAGTCTTTATGTAGTTCAGTAATAAATTGTACTGATTTAAGTTTAAGGTTCCACATCGGAGCCTTTTCTCGCTATTATCATCAGTTTCGTTCATTTTTAGCGCGCAAAAATATCTAGAACATGATTTTGTTGTGTGTCATGAAGACGACGCATATGCCGTCACATATGCCGTAAAACGTTATGAGCCGAAAATGCATGTCGTTAAATCAACGTAGTTTGGTTATGTCCCCTGACAGACCACACAAAATACGGGACCCGGCAAGAGTTATTTATCTTGACTATGTGGTATACATACACAGAAGTCTAAACATGACATGGACAGTAAAAAGAAAATGTAGTCTATAAGATGCCAAACAAAAATATTTTTTTTCATTTTATTAAGTCGGTGCGTATCTAAAGATTTCATGTTACAAAGAATGTCCATGATCGACGTAAATGGCCGAATGGCCGCACACGTCGTTAATCAAACGAACGAACGAACGAACGAAATAATGTCCAGTAAAAGACAGTCGTCGCGAGTTTGTTTTGTTTTGTTTTTGAAGCAACGATATATTTTGTACAGGAAATTTGTCTTTCTTAAATGAAGGTGACAGCAGTAGACATTTAGGTCATTCCCAGAAGTCTACAAGTTAAGAACATGTTCAATTTACGTGCTGTTCATTTCATTTTCAGCTATTCTGTATGTCAATTTTGGACCAGATAGATAAATATAAGTTGTAAGTAAACACTGTAACACAAACAAACAATATATATATATTGCTATGGTTTCTCTTCAAACCGCTGCTGCCACTTTTAAAATTTTAGAGTTTTAAAAAAAATATTCCTTCTCGACGATGATTTAACTCTTTTAACAAAAATGATGACATGAACATACGAGATTCGTGTACGAACCGTATATAGGATAGGATGATATTTCTCTAGACGGAAGGAATAATTAGCACTCGTATTGGCGATATATCGTCACATCTGAGCTGAACTTAACTTCTTTGTCTTTTTCTTTCCAGTACTTCCACAAAATGTGCAGGATAATATTTCATTCATATTATGAGTAAATATGAAGGGGGGGGGGGAGAGAGAAAATACATAAAAGTAATTATTGTAATTACAATGAAAAGACGAATTATTAGGATTTATTTTGAGCTCATCTGGTCAAAGACCACAAGAGATTATGGGATGGCCTGTTGTCTGTTATCCGTCCGTCCGTTAGCACAAGTTTGTTATCGCTCCTCCTCCTAAAATACTTGGAGGATAACCATGAAACGTTACAGAAACACATTTATCACAATATGGCCGCCACATCAGCCATCTTGAAAAACTTATCTCCACTCCGCGTGAATGGAAAGTCATATCGACATGGGGCTTTCACGGCAAGATTTGTTATGATGTCTAGTTGGTCCCAAATGAAAATGGTGCTGAACTGGTCTCCAATACGGTCGCAACAGCGACCATTTTGAAAATCTTATCCCTACTTCTCCTAAATGGATGGTCATATCGACATGGGGTTTTCACCAAAAGACTTCTTGTGATATCAGGTTGGACCTAAATGAAAATGCTACCGTTCTGACATCTAGTACGGCCGCCACGGCTGCTATCTTGAACATCTTGCTATCTCTACTCCTCAAAATGGAAGGTCATATTGACATGGGGTTTCCACCAAAGATTCCATATGATATCTAGTTGGTACTAAATTAAAATGCTGCCGATCGACCCACAATATGGCTGTCACGGTGGACATTTTGAAAATCTGAAACTCTTTTTATCGCTACTCCTTCTGAATGGATGGTCATATTGACATTGAGGTTTCGCCCAGTTACTTCTAATGATGTCTAGTTGGTCCTAAATGAAAATGGTTCCAACCTTACATCCAATATAGCTGTCACAGCGGTTAATTTGAAAATCGTGTTATTGTTCAAATATATCAAAGATGGTTTAAATACACAGCAGTTAAAAAGAAGAAATGATGTTATCTTGAATGTCTGGAAATTCATTTTGACCAGTAGGGCTTCAATCCCTTCGAAGGACTCTTGTTTAAATAAAATGGTTACAGAAATAGAGAACAGGATTTTGTTTAGACAGGAGATATTGACCCGATTAGTCTTTAAAATTACGTTTGTCTTTACAACCATAATGAAAACACGTTAACCTTCGTATACCCTTTCCTTATAAGGGCCCCGGGTGGCCGAGAAGTCTAAGGCGCTCGCCTTTACATATCGCTGACATCTCACCTCTGTCCGATGGGGTTCAAATCTCGGCTCGGCCAAAGTGTGTATGTGAGAAAGCTTGCCAGTAGCTTCCCGTAGGTCAGTGGTTATTCCCGGGATTTTACCCCTCCACCAAATATACTGGCCGCCATGTATAGCCTATCACGTGCTGAAAAATGGTGTTAAACACACAAAACCAAACCAAACCTATCCTTATAAATGTCTTCTCTTTTTACAAAAAACAAAATATAAATAATATAATCTATATCTACATGCGGATGCGGAAGACAGAAGAAAGATATTGTCTAGAAATGTATGAAAAGTATCGGCATAATAAAAATATACTACCTTGGAAAAAATGTACTTGTGATAGTACACCCAAGATTTTGTCAAGAATATCCTAATAAACTTGATTAGCTATCTTAATAAGCTTGTTCGGCCTTTGAGTAAACCATCGTCTGAGGGAACTCGTAATATAATTTAGTGTAACAAGAGTCCTCCAAGGGACTGATGCCCTAATGGCTGAAAAGAATTTCCAGGAATTCAAGATAAGACCATTTCTTCCTTTAACCCCGGAGTGTCAAAACGATCTTTCATATTCTTCAGCGATAACAAGATTTTCAAATTAGCTGCGGCGGTGCACATATTGGATGTCAACTTGGCAGCATTTTCATTTCTGAATAACAAGGCATCATAAAAAATCTTCTGGTGGAAACCTCATGTTGATACGACTTTCTGTTTTATGAGAAGCAACAATAACAAGATTTTCAAGATGAAGTCATTGTGGCCATATTCGATATCAGATTGGCACCATTTCTATTTAGTACCAACTATACACAATAAGAAGTCTTTTCGTGAAAGCCCAATCTCGATATGACCAGCCATCTAGGAGAAGTAGTGATAACAAGATTTTCAAGATCGGCATTTTGTTTGTCGAATCGGCACCATTTCCATTTATGACCAACTAGACACCATAATAAGTCGTTTCGTGAAACCCCCATGCTAATATGACCATTCATTCTGGAGAAATAGTGATAACAAGATTTTCAAGATGTCCACTGTGGCAGGCATATTTAATGTCTAAATGGCACCATTATCATATAGGACCAACCAGACATCATAAGAAGTTGTTTAGTAAAACCCTATGTTGATGCCATATTGGCCATCATATCAGCACCATTTTAGTTTTGGACTAACTAGACAACATAAGAAGTCTTCTGGTAAAAACCCCATGTCAATATGACTTTCCATTCAGGAGGAGTAGCGATAACAAGATGACCATATTGGACATCAGATTTACCCCATTTTGATTTAGGACCAACTAGACATCATAAGAAGTCTTTTAGTGAAAATCCCATGTCAATATGACATTCCGTTCAGGAGGAGTCGGGACAACAAGATTTTCAAGATGGCCATATTGGACATCAGATCGGCCCCATTTTCATTTAGGAACAACTAGACATCATAAGAAGTCTTTTAGTGAAAATCCCATGTCAATATGACATTCCGTTCAGGAGGAGTAGGGACAACAAGATTTTCAAGATGGCCATATTGGACATCAGATCGGCCCCATTTTCATTTAGGAACAACTAGACATCATAAGAAGTCTTTTAGTGAAAACACCATGCCAATATGACTTTTCAAGATGGCCACTGTGGTGGCCATATTGGATGTATGAGCGGCGCCTTTTAGTTTTAGGACCAACTAGACCATGCGATGAATGTGTGTGTAAAGTTTCATGGTAATTCTTTCAGTGGTTTAGAAGGAGTAGCGATAACAAGCCTGTGCTAACGGACGACGGAAAACAGACCATCACATAAGCTCTTCTGGTCTATGATCAGTAGAGCTAAAAATGACAACGACGGAGGGTCAAAAAGTAAAGCTTACGACAGTGGTTCGAGCCCCCGGCCTCCGTCGTTATCATTTTTCCTCTGTATGATATTGCGAGCTTCCTCCAGAGTTTAATTTACACACACACACACACACACACAGACACACACTGTCGTTGACAATTTTAGCAGTTATGTAGGATGTGATTTTTCTGCTATTGATATTAAACATTCATTCCTTCTGAACAGCACGTCACGTGACTCGCTTCGAATTACAGCAACATCTATCGTTCCGTTCTATGTACCGCAGAACTCCATTCACCACCATACTCATCCCATAGCGACAGTTACTTTATTTCTCAGCCTGCATAAAATATTCTCTCTAATAAAATTAAATCATATTGTTGAAATTGTCAATTTAAAAAAAATAACCTTAAAATCTGTAACAAGAAAAGAAAAGATGGAGAAAGAAAGAACGAAAGGGACATTTAGTTTATTTACCGCCTCAACTTTATAGATGCTCCCGCACACGGATGGATACGGAATTCCACATGCATCACCAGGAGAGGTCATTAAGGAGAAGTCAGCCTCAGTATCTTAGGATCCCAAGACAAAGGAGGTAGCCATTGCTCTCATCGGAATTATCGTTCACATTTGCTAATACAGAAGGTAAGTAACCCGAAAATCTAAATCTATGTTCGACTTCGTTAATAATGGTTTGATATTGGATAGTTTTTGTGATGCTAATAGGGACAATTCCCTCACTTCTCTATTCCGTCGTTTCATTAGAACTCTTAGTGCACGTTTCCCCGTCCGATTTTTTTTTTTTTTTTTTTTAGGTCGGATCATCAGCAGAGGTAACATCTAATAGAAAATATTATTATCTAACAATATGACACATTGCGTTTTAATACATTTGAAAAACGAGTTTACATAATCAGATTAAGTAGCGAGGTGGAAAGGCAAATATATCTCTGAGTATAAAAAAGGCACACTGCGTGAAAAGAAGTCTTTATTTAAGTTCAGACGTAGAAAACCTTTTAAGGTAAGTAAGGTATTTTGAGAGTCAAACGTGGTCTTAGAAGAGTGGGAGGGGTACACATTTATATCATCCCATTGATGGGTACCAATGGTGTACCTACATATAAATATCATTAAACTATGTTGTAGTCCTTAATGTTTCTAAATGCAATTGTCACAATCAGGAATCTGATTAAGTACGCCAGGGATCCCCAACCTTTTTGTGCCTACGCGCACATTTGTGAGTTGATGAGAGAGTGGCGGGCACCAACCAATTAATTTGACCCATTTTGTAAAGAAAATTATTATTCATTTTAACCTCTTCGGCGGGCACACAAAAATCCATGGCGGGCATCATGGCGCCAGCGGGCACCGCGTTGGGCACCACTGAAGTACGCTATAACTCGTTAAGGCAGTTGTTTCGCAATTCGGCCATTTGTTTTTTCTCCGTTCAGTCGTTGAAAGAGAATATGCATAAATACACGTGTTTATGTGCACAGCGAGATTGAGAGCACACACACACACACATATATATATATATATATATATATATATATATATATATATATATATATATATATATATATATATATATATATATATATATATATATATATATATGGAATTAGGCCAAAACATGTTGGTTCTCTGTGTGATAGACACAATAACCTGCTTGTTTATTATTATTATTGTGGCGCAATTTTTTATTATCTCTCTTATTGTAAATTCTCCCTAGTGCTTTTAACACGTGAGAGTCCAGAATTCATCTTAGATTTTGTGTTTAGTGTCTGTTTTGTATATGTAAGCTGTTCATTCCCGTGATGAAGAGATTGTTTAGTTCGAAACGTTCGGAAACCGTTTTGAATTTGCGCCGTTATCAATGTGTGTGTGTGTGTGTGTGTGTGTGTGTGTGTGTGTGTGTGTGTCTGTGTGTGTGCTGTTTAAGTATCTCGTCTTCTAGATTGTAAGGTGCAAGGAACAGAGAGGTAGACCTTTCCGCATAAATAGATGAATATCACATCTGATAGCGTCTTTTTCGTAAACCTTTATCAATAAATCAATGAAGTAAAGAAGATTCAGAACTTTGTGTTGAACAGATTGATCTCTTACTTCTGTCCTGATGAAAAAAGACTGATGCAGAAATCCTCTCTGGGAGGAAATAGGATTAATTGTTGTAAAGATATTTTCCTAGTAAAGAAGTAGTCCACATTCAATTCCCACTTTATACCTTATTGTGCCTTTTATAAATTATATTATGTCTAAAATGGTAAAAACAAGCATGGAACATCTTCATTTTTTTTCTTTCGTTCTTTTTTCATATGTAAACCTTCTCACAACAACATATGTGTACGTTTGTGTAATGTTTGTTATATATTTTGCGCATCTAACACGTTGTTCTTCCACGGACAACATTTTACATATACGGTATATTTAAAGGCACTGCTAGAATATGTATAACTATAAATATAACATGCTGAATCTGGAGAAAATCCTAGAATCGATTAAAATGGCTTTAAGAAATACATAATAAAGTTCCCTTGAAGTATGCCGCTTAGAATTCTGCCTTGACCAGGCCGAGTCTGCCGTCAGGGAGTGCCTCTGGGCAAAACAATTGCCGCGGCACAATATAACTTTCATGTGTTGATGTGCCGTAATACATAAATCAAGCAATCAACCCTCTTTGAATGGTTAGTGGGTTATAAGGTCCACTTGGAAGTAAAACGTTCAGCAATCCCTATCTTCTTACGTATCCCTAAGCATATCAAGTATTTAATTATTAAGGAAAGCTACACTGGGTCGATACAAATCTCGAATTGCACACACACACAAACAAAAACACACACACACACAGCGGAAAAATAAAACCTATCAAGTCATGTGTAAATGTATTTACGCAACTGTCTGTAATGGTTAATGAAAAACTGGAATTTTTTGTTTATCTTTTAGGATAAGGAAAATGTAGAAACTTGTCTAAATAAAGGAATTTCATGTCTTTGATAATTAGCTTTGCTTTTGTCTGGATTTCACAAATTTTATTGGAGTGTCATCAGTTTCAGCTCAATGCAATTACTAAAGGTGATAAGTTTAAATTATGTGAATTTTAAGATGTCCAAGGTACTTTTGAATGCAAGATCTATCTATCTTTCTCCATAACATAACCAACTAATTAAGCAACCTTGGTAACTGACTGACTGACCTAATGACTGACTCAAACTAGAATGACTGAATAGATACAAACCTACCTATCTAACTAACCAGCTGAATATTTAACTTACAAATTGTTGCTAACCTTAAACGATTTCACACACTTATCTAGGAGTCATTTTTAAAAATTTTGTAACGATTCTTCCAGGCAGTTGATATTATTTTATAAGCTGAATATTTAATCGTTTACTACTCACTATATCTGTCATTCTTTCTGTTTTTCTGCTACATAAGCATTCATGTAATTTTTTTCTTCTTTTTAGATCATTCAAGATGTCCAGCATGAAGTCAAAACGTAAACACCGGGCCCGCACCCAGCGGCTGACCTCCAATATATTCGCGATGTTTAATCAAGCCCAGATTCAGGAGTTTAAGGTCAGGGATTGTAGATCTATCGTGGCATTATATTGCCACTTGAAATTATAAGAGAACAGAAGAAAAGAAAAGAATAAATCAGAGTTTTATATGTGTGTGCTTTTTAAAAATTCTTTTTTCCGTTCGCTGTGTAAAAGCTTTATATGGAAGCTCTGACATTGCTTTCGAAATTAATAAGTGGTGCGGTCATATTTCTAATGTGTATATTATAACGAGAATGTAGCTAATGTGTAGCACGCAGGTTTCATGAAACTGCTGCTTGCCACTAAACTTCCATTTTTTTTTTCTTTTCTAAGTTTGGAACGAGAGACCGTGTACAATTAGCATTTATTACATAACGCGCACCTTTATTGGCGTCATGCCATCATATCATCGTTTGCCACACTCTGAGGTAACACTTAGCAACGTCATAATGTAACGTTATTGAGTACTGTAAAGTCCGTAACATGATGTGATTCACAGAATCTTAAACTCGTGTTCATTTGATATGAAATTTATGAATCTCGTTGAATAATACAATATACCACGCCCTGTAAGCAGATCGTGGTATATAATATTATTGAGCTTGTTTAATAAACTTCACATCAAATGAACACTCTTGTAAGAACATCCATATATCTATTTATACAGAAGGATTTCATTATCATAAAGTGGAAGTACTTGTCCATGCTGTCAGTGTTATAATTCATTTTGTTTGTGACCTATCCATTAGCAATAAATAATACAAACATGGAATAATCATTTTGATATTTGCAGAAGGAAACATTTAACCTACTCAGTAAAATATAAGTTAAGGAGATATAGAGATTATAAGGTATAATTCCTGGTTCCCTGACCTTCCATGGACTATATCTCTTTTACATTAACTTCTCGATACTACCCAGACGATGACATAAAAAGGTGTCATTACGATGTGATCAGAGGAGCTCTGATTGGTACACCAACGGGAAAATTCTTACCTTTCATAGTTTTATCCTAACCGGTGGAGTCGCCAGATTGCACATTTTGCAGGTTTTTAACCCAGTAACAATCTGGAGAAAATTTAATGGGTGATTTTTTTTCCAATATGCATCAAGTCTTCCTTTAAAATCATTGAGTGATTGCGGTGGTTTATATACACGTGGATTTTATTCTGGAATAAAGATATAGAAATATTTCATCTTTGACATCGTTTCTCTTAATGAACAGGAAGCCTTCAACATGATCGATCAGAATCGGGATGGTTACGTAGACAAGGACGATCTGCAAGATGTGATGATCTCCCTTGGTAAAGATCCACATGACGACTACCTGCAGGCGATGATCAACGAGGCGCCTGGACCAATCAACTTCACCATGTTTCTCACGCTATTTGGGGACAAACTGAACGGCACTGATCCCGAGGACGTCATCCGGAATGCCTTTGCTTGCTTCGATGAGAAAAACACTGGTAAGAGATTTAAGACATATAGGTTACCATTTTGACCATGCATCCGTCCTCTCTTTTTCTTCTTTTTCTTTACCTTCTTCTTTTCCTGTTTCCAGTTTCGTCATATGCAGAGTATGGCACAAGTAAATTTAGTCAAAAATTTTAGAAAGCTTGCTACTGTCAAATGACGATGCCAGATCGTGCACTCATGCCTTGTCATGAGAAATAAAAGCACATGTGTTTAGCTGAGGTATCCATCTTTGATATAATACTACTGTCGTGACAGTAACAATTACGACGAATGGCACGTAACATTTTACCTGCTACCGTCTGAGTATTTGGTGTTTCATCAGACTATTTGAAAATTTCTAAGGGTCAGTTATTATTGGTTAAGCCCATCTGATTATTGTCATGGTCACATGGAAAGAACATTGAGATTATATGTCCATTTATCAATATTTAGAATCCCTTTCTATTTCCTTCAGATGCTGAAAATCATTTGCCATTTGTTCGCGCTAGTTTTGTTAAAGGAAACGAAATTTTCCAGTTTTGCTAGACCATGCCTTCTGTTTCTAAAGGAAAACGAACTGCTTGTAACAAACCGGTTTTATTAAATGTAAAATATGTAGAAAAATCGAATTTTTCCAGCGTTTTGCTTTTTAGCAAACTTGCAAAGGATAGTTTTTCACTTTCGTTTCCAAAGTCGACGATTTTCCCAATTCATAGGATCTTGCCACATTGCAAGCTCTTCACCTGTGAAAACAGTAATAGTCCGTACCTTGACTTCGCTTAGTCCATTCCGATTAGGATACCAGTTGCAGAGATCTCCCCATAATTTTTTTTGTATTTAATCGGGGTATACGAGCGGTATCGTCACAGAATGTTTTCAAATACGCCCGTTATCATCATAAAAGTGAAAAAAGTCAATGAAATATAAATGAAATTACATATATTCTTTATTTCCTTTATATCATGTTTTCATGCCAAAACTCACTACAGTGACTACAGTCTCTTTACTGTCACATTCAAGTCATAGTCCTTAAAGGAAAGTTCAAGGGATTTTTCTGGGCCTGTTTTGGTGCTGAAATTGAGCCCAATTTCCAATCAGAATTGAAAAAAGAGGCATAAAAACGTCCTTTACTATACTGACTTTCGGGGAGAAATTACTATAATGAATGTAGCAAGGGATATAAAAAAATCGAAGTAGTCTACGTTAATAATTCAGGGTCCTGCTAGACTCTGATATTTGGGCGAAATGGATTCTCTTTCCAGCCAGAATAGAGCGAAGTGGGCGAAAATAGGGAGAAGTGAGTGTAGAAAGTTCAAAATATAATGTTCAAAATTATCACTTTAAGCGTCTGTTTTTGCATATTTTCACTTAAGATGTTTACAATATTGATGAATTACTATTAGAACTTTAAATAACATTAAAACTTTTATTATTTTGCTCCACCACAATTGTTGCAGAACATTAAACGGCAACCACTTAAATACCTTACAGTCCAAGATCGACAAGTTTTTCCACAGCAGGAGTCCTATTTGTATACAGGAGTCCTTTTTATATAGGATACAGGAGTCCTTTTTATATAGGATACAATATTGGATAACATTATTGATTTTATTAGTACTTGACGTGGTTACAGCGATTGAGTCATTGGCTGGGCTACGCAAATGAAATTTTTCACTATTTTTTGAAATTTTTTTATTCATGGATCATTGACGAATTTTGGGCGGATATTATATAATTAGGAATTTAATTTCTGGCAGTCGAGTCAAGTCAGGTACACAAGATTACGGCTTAGCGAGTGTGTATTATCCCGGATTATCTTAATTACATACCAAAGAAGTAAAAAGAAAAGGTGTCATTCGAGCGATAGGGCTTGGAATTAGGTGACAATGCTTATTTAACACAATAACTTTAAAAGGCTAGAGGGAAACATAAAAGCATATCGGCACGGGTGCGTAGCATATAGGTGGGTTCAAAAGCATCGCGGGCTGAAATGAGCGTATTGGAACTGCGATGGTAAATGAGCCTAGAGAGAACACTGAATTATCAGTTAATTGAAAGTGACAGGTACAATGCCTCCGAAGCAAGCTACATGTAGTGAGGGTAGAAGGAAAGTTGCAGAAAAACGTCTCGCTCATTTGGATACCGATCATAGTTATGTACGTGAAACTTTCCATATAGATTCATAGGATCGTGTTGCATACGCACACCCTATGGGCATGCCATGCCGTACGCACACTCTACGGGCATGCCGTGCCGTAGGAAAGGTAAGAGTTATATACTCTAGGAAAGAAAATTCTTGTTTCATTTGTTTGTTCTTTTTCCATTTATGCTTTATTCTGCCTTTTAGAATCTTGTTTATTTCGCATTTTGCTGCTTTTGGTATTCACATCGTGCTTGCTTGTGCTTCTTTTTGACTAATTGTATTAATTTATTTGACGCTTTGAAATGGAAAGGACAAAACTAAGCATATATTTCCACACGGAAATTAAAACCAATGGGGGTGAGTGGGTTCTAATTGCTCAAAGACCACCAGAGAGCCAGTTGTTCAACCTGGAAAAGGTTGATTTTAATGAACGCCTCATACCCGCCGTGGTTCTCAACGCACTTGTGACACGGAGGATCCCTGCAGAAGAGATCATGGCACTACAAAATGGCGGTAAGGGAAAATGTATTCTTTATCCAAAGGAAGATAAAGTCCTACTCCCAACTAGACCAACAGAGGTAAGGGGAAAGCAAATACAAGTAGAAAGGGCTCCCCCAATATAGAGGGTTATCTAACGCAAGACCATTGACGTTCATATCATCGGCCTACCTGTAGAAATTCCAATGGAGGAACTTCTTCATTAATTAGAAAACAAAAGTTCACGGTGAAGAGCTACAGGATGTCCACTTTCAAAGGATACCTCACCATCCAAACGGAGGTTTGAATTGTGATAATCGATAGAGAAGGGGAAAAAAACACAGCTCCCAACCTTCTTCTATATGATGGAGTTCTTACTGAAAACATGGTATGCTGGATGCATACACCATAGACCATGCCTCAGATATGATCAAATGGTTCATATGGCTGAGGACTGCACAAATCAGATTAATAAAACCAGCCAAAACTATCAACAATTGCAGCCCAAGCGTCGAGGAAACCCCCAATATTGATTGTGGAAGAACTTGAACACATAACAGGGGATATGCAATCGGATGAAGATCAGACAGAAAAGAATAGGGAAATAGAAGTAGAGAATGGAAGGGGTGAACGTCCCACAACTGTCCAATACACTAGAATGGGACAACTACCAAGTTCGGCACAATGAAAACAAACACAAAAACAAAAACAAAAACAAAAAAACACAGCTATTGGAAAGAAAAGAAATTTAAAAAAAGATCTTGAAAGAACATAACAGGAGAAAAAGCGAATCCCAAAACAAAGTAAAGAGGACTACATCCGCGAAGAACCAAACTTCGAGGAAGGAGATACAAAAGACCCGATGGAGGAATACGAGCCTTCAACGGTGGCAGATTCACCTCCAGAAAGTGAAAATGAAGAACAGTCCAATAATATAACGATGGGAGAAAAAAAGGAAGATTCAAGAGTAAATGACACCCATACACACTCTTTCTTTTCTTCCACTAACACCACCCATAAAAAAGTGCACAAACTTTGTAGGCCGAAGTAGACACGGAAAAAAGTACTAAAGACAGCACAAGCTATAAGAGGCCACCTCTTCATAAAAAGTCAATATCACAAACTTCCACCCCCATTCGGAAACAAGGTACCAAAGCGTACATATGGGGAATATCAGAACAGGATGAACTAGGAAAAAGCGAAATAACCATAGAACAGTAAAGGCAAATAAAACAACAAACCCAAAAACAACAACATCAAAACGAAGACACCCGAAATGAACGACGACAGCAACAACATTATGAACAAATACAAACTGAAAAACAACAACCGGGGGGGGGGGGAGAGAAACTAAGCATCCCATACCATAATTTAAAAAAAGAAGCAAATATAGTCAATAGAATAAGAAATTTTTTTTTTTAGAACTTTTTTTAAGAAAAAGATCTTCACGTGAGCAGCAAAAAATATATACATACTCAGTAATAAAAGCAATAGATAATAAATAATAATAAAAATAAAAAAACAGTTGTATAAAAGTTGAATTCCGAAACCTAGATGTAAAATGGATTTCGGTTTGGAAGAAAAGGGGACAAATTAAGTCTATGTGAATACCAAGCACGACGTATACATATTTGCACGTTGTTTGGTTGACTGGGGAAACAGCTTTCAACAGACACATCATAAGGAAAATACCACCATGCCCATTATGTAAAAGGGGATTATACAATCAAAAAGCATGTCATAACAGAGTGCAAAGAAACAGAAACAGCACAAAACAAAATAATACAAGACCTGAAAACCCATTATGGTCAATACCACGGGGACAAAATACTGTATACAAATGACATATATAGGCAAATAACAGACTACGTTATAAGTACAATAATAAGTTGTGCGTAGCTTGCAATAGTTGAAAATTTATATTCTCACAATTAAACAAACTTTACAATACATATACATGTTTGATAAATAAACAACTAAAAACAATTTTATATTAGGAAACGCAAGTCCTGACAGCTACACATATTAAGGGATAAATAGCACATGTACAACAAATGTTACACAAAAACATGCAGCCATGGAAAGGACAAAAATAGATCCATCCCTGGCAAGGATCACTTAGAATTTAAAATGGGCGAGGAAACCAACCAAACGGTGCAATGCCAGAGGAGAGGAGTGCCAGCCTCGGGGAGGGGGAGGGAGAAATACATATAAAAACATTTTTGACTTTCGGATAAATGGGGGTCACCTCATAAGCCTGCCAGTTTTCAATAGCTGGAGGTCCAGAGGTGTCCACACACACACACACACATACATACATACACACACACACACACACACAAAGTGACTGGAATTTTTGGTATACTTTTGTAAATTTTTAGATAATTGGGATATAATTTGATTTCATATTAAACATACACCTCTCAGCAGTACTTCGCAGTATATTGATAAAATTTTGAGTTTACATAACGAAACAGTAATAATTATCTTACCGTTATGAAAAGCAGTAGGTTCCCAATGTAGGTCGCACAAATTTTACAGCCTTATAAATTGTTTCCTTGTGTTATCCTGATAATCTAAATTCATCTTTATTATTTACTATATAGTTTAGCATCGTCGTTCTCTATGATTTTTGTTTTCGACAATTCCAGAATAAACTTTTTTGAACAGCGAATACCAATGTATCGGCGATAGACCGGATTTGATTTAGTAACGGCACAACTGTATCCTTCATGGCAACTCTCGTATTGCCCAGACTGACTATAGACGTAAATGTTTTAAATTAATTGGCCATAGCTTTAAAACGGAGCTGTAGATTGAAATAAAATTTTTGTATGTTTCCTTTCACTTAGTATATTCATTCTAGGACAAATGAAAATTAGTGTTTCTTGTCCTTTAATACTGACGTGTACTTTTAATATGTATATTTTAGGAAAGCTGGGTGAGGAATTCCTCCGTGAATGTCTGACGACGATGGGAGATAGATGGACTGACGAAATGGTCGATGATTTGTTTCATGGAGCTCCGATTCAAAGCGGGCTGTTTGATTACATCGACTTCACGCGTACTCTGAAACATGGCGCCAAGGAGAAAGACGACGATGGGCTGCCAAATGTCAAGCCGAACGAGGAGACGCCACAACCCACCAACTAGTGAGAGCTGATTGTCCATTTTGATGAAATAATATTTATGGACACCTTCAATATTCTTGAAACATATATTCATTTTAAACAATTGTATTTGTTTCTCAAGGGGCCAACAATTTGTGATAGACATGAATATACTCCTTGTACAATAATTAGCCTTCTTTTATGAAGTTCAGGAGAGAATGATAGGTAAATCTATGTTACAGGAAAACGTACAAGGTCATATATGTAAGCATTTTTTTATTTTTTTCCTTCTTTTTTTTGTACAGGATTTTTCTACTTATTCCAACAGTCTTGAAAATATCTGTAATAATATCTACAGGAACTTCATATTGATTTCAAGACATAAATTTACTCTACGGTTGAATCATTAGGAACAGATGTTTAATTGGTTTATAGCAATATTGCTGCAATTAACAAGAAGAAAAGCATCCTAAGATATATGTCGATGCGTAATAAAGTTCAGTGTAGTGTCAGTTTTTAAAGCGAAATTTCTCGTCTTGAAAAGTATGATAAACAAAATTCAAAACTATATTCGAAGCGTAGAGTTACATCTTGAAAGGTATTTGTTGACCATGTTCCATTTATTCCTAAACCTGTTGGACTTTAAAGTTTGCTTTCTTTATCCCGATATCAGACAAAAGGGCAATACTACATGTGAAATTATACTAATTAGCACATCTGTATTAAGTATGAAGGTTAGTGTTACCCTTCAACAGAAACATCTGCAAACATGTCACAGAAGTCCGATTCGTAAAATTGTCCAGTCATCTGACGGTCAATCGCACGTTCTTTGACCTTTCGACTAGGCGTAAAAACACATCGAATGTATTACGAAAAGTGACATTAGAGACCAATATTCAATCACGTGACAAATTCATACTGTGCCCATTCGGGGCAAGTTACGGTTGGTTACATGCATGGTTAGCACTTTTCTGGCGAAGGTACTAAATTTCAGCATACTAAAACCCTAATGGATTTGAGGTTTTTTTCTTTTCTTTTCTCCAGAAATTAAGATAATACCCGAAGATATGTGATTAATCTGTTAGTATATGTATTTGAATGAAAGCATAAGTAATTATCCTGACAATATGAGTCGTAAAAGGTATTTATTGATAAGGTAAACCATATACTAAATAGCTTGGTTTTTTTAAAATTAGTTAGTTATACTACAATTAATAAGCTAATTATATTTATTTTACAACATTTGGTACTCTTAATGCCCTCAAAGGATGCAGTGGTTTAAAGAAATAGCGAATTTTAATCTTTGATCTGAATTATTAAAGGAATAAATAATTTGATTTGTACTTGTACAGATTCACAACTTCTTAGTTTTTCTTCCCACCCACCAAATAATGTTTGAATCTTCTTTTCTATTGGTTGTTGTTGGGTTTTTTTAAATTATATTTATTTATATATTTTTAAAATCATCTTTGCTGAATTAAAACAGCTTAAAGACTCGAATGTGCAAAACAAATACAAGTGTACGTCTGACGAGGTTATTTAGTTTTGGAAACCTATATAATTGAATCTCCGATGTTCGAGACTCTCAGTACCTTTGGTTTTTTTATCATGGAAAATTTATGGCAAGAAATTAAATACTAGTTAAGTATTAGACGTGAAATTGCGAACTGAAAATTTGATTGTGGTAACTGAATAGTTTTAAAAATTTTTTTATTAATACTCAAATAAATCACTGAGGGCATATGTAAAGATTCTTGTCGTTCGTTTTCCTGTAATAAAAGATAATTATGCATACATCTAGCAGTATTTAAGGCTGTGTCACAGAGCACCGGCTGTCTGCAAATCAGTGAACAGAAACTTAAAGATAATGTGATGAGGTGGCTTTATCTTCAGGGACAGTTTTCGCATAAATGAAACTTTCAGACATGAATATATTAAACGATTCACATATATGCTATCTATTCCAGCAAATAAATAACACAAATTAAGATTGCTTACCAGTGAATTCAAACAACACTTCCATTTTATCCCCGATAAACATTTATGTTGAAAATCAGGTATATTATTACAACGTCTTAAAAAATCTTTTAATTGCATTTATGTCAATCACCAAATTCAGAACAAATTTCCCCATTAAAATAAGGTATTACTGAGCTTTTTCAAAAATCACAGCTGGGCTCGTATTTGCATGTATATAATTATGACAATATCAAACAACTATTATATCATATATATATATATATATATATATATATATATATATATATATATATATATATATATATATATATATATATATATATATATATATATATATATATATATATGAAGACCGAGTTTGTCTTAATGTCTGGTGTCTTCAGTCCAATTAAGTTCCAGCGAAGTACGTCAACAGTAGAATATAAATTAACAAGAGCTAACCTAGGTTCGACATTGCAACTAAACTAATATATTGTCCTGTTCTTAAGTACATAAAAGCGAAATTTGAAGCATGCAAGGTGAAGCAGGGCAAATCTAGATTAAAAGGAAAATGTGGTAAAAGGTGGGGGTGGGGGAAGGATCTTAGCTTCAGATTAAAACAGCTCACAGTGGACTTTGTTCACTTTAATTTATGGTCTTCTGCGTTGCAGCGTTGATCGTTAAAAAACTGATTCATCAACATAAGTGGCGAAAATTTCTATCCCACAAAACTTATCTACGGCCAAAGAATACGTCATGTGTTTTGAGGGCTCCAATCCCCCCCCCCTTCTTTTTTTTCTTCTCCTCTCTGCACACACAAATTTTGAGCAAGGCAAGCACTGTTTAAAGAGGCAGTCGTATCTTAAGGACAGGTTAAAAGCTGTAGGCTAATCCCTCTTTGACGTTTCATTCAGTACATATAAAGAGCTCTATTATCGAGCATACTTTAATTCAACGTGGGGCAGTTTATAAATTTAAAAGGTCATTAAACTTCCAGATAGTATAGGTCTGAACTGATTAATATTCATTTTACATAAAGGACTAAACTCTGTTTATATCTCAATTTAAATGGACTCTTGTCAACACTTTTACACATCTATGAACCCTTTTGAAAAAGAATATTCAGGGTAGAATGAACAGTAATGGAAATCTTACGTGTGTACATGTTGACAATCGCTGAGAGGTAGGCACCTTTACATCGAATAAAGTGTGCATCATATGTCATCAGATGTCATGGGTATGTAATCTCTCTCTCTCTCTCTCACACACACACACACACATTGGTTTGAAGAATAATGTTTTTAGGCGAACATTTTTCACCTCTAATATAAATTACATTACAAAGTTTTATCACTCTTTCTTGATTATTTTCCTGTAGAATGGAGAGCACTAAAATATTTTTTAGTAGTACCTAAAATTAGTACAAGATGTTACCTTTGATTACATAGGTTGCCACTACGATGTAGTGGAAGGTGATCGTAATTCAGGACTAATGCCTTAGAGGTAAGCTTAATTAACAAAAGTTAGAGCATGAAATTTAAGTCACAGTGACCTACTCTTGTGGTTTACATGGATTACTTTTAGAAATGCATGCACCTAGTTTCGCCAGTGTTTTCATTACTCTACCAAGCATAGTGGATGGAAAGTGACCTTAGACACAAAGCACAAAACCAGTAGGTGAAGCGTGAAATACATGTAAGAGAGTGGCCTACTTGTGGAAGGTATGAAACACTAGTACAGATGACCTCTCATCATTTATCATGACCCTAGATAGAATATAAAGTGCATAAGATGAACGGAAGAAGGAGGCCAGAAGCAAAGCGCTAAACGCAAACATTTCACAAAAGGCGATTCATTTAATTAAAACGTTTGGCCTTTACCCAGGAGATAGATCCCATGAAACCTGTTCCACATTAGTTTGAACCTTAGAAATAAGTGTGTTCGGGATGTGTTGTGTATGCATATATATGCTTTTAGACTGGAGGACACGGAAGACAGCAACTACTCTGAAGCCGGAAGTAGTAGAATAGTTACCCACTATTTCGTAGATGTTAGCTAAGGAATTTAATTTGAACTGAACCTATTTCAATAATTTTAAGAAAGGCAGCATTTTTTAAGTTTAATCATTTGAAGGTTAGAATTGATTATTCTAGAACGTTTAAAATGGGACGAATCTTGGCAATAGTGTATTTATACGATCAATAAACTGGAACCGTCCATCAGGAAATTCATATAGGTAGAAACAAAGACGGATATCATTATAATAGTTTGACATACATACCTAATTTTGATGCATAAGTTTTGTACATGATGTATATATTTACAAGCGTATCTAAAATCAAATTTGCGGAGTATTCACCGAGGTTTCAAGCCACGTAAGCAAAAAATGTAAGTATTTTCAAATGAGCCATGAAGTATTCAATATATGCTCAGATTACATATGAATGATTAAAGTACGCCATAGCGTTAATGTATAACGCATATTGTACACTATTGATAACATGTACATGTTTTGTTCCTAAGACAAAACTGAGAATATGACGACGATGGTGATGATGATGATGATGATGTCTTTATATATATATATATATATATATATATATATATATATATATATATATATATATACAGTTACTTTAAGTAGTTATATTAAGTAGTTATAGTTAGAAGGCACAACGAACCTTTGCATTAACACTTTTTAACTCATTTAACACACAGACACACACACAATCACTTGCCCATAAGTGCACACAGGAAGACATATATTCCCAATATATCCTAGATTCTTTATTCCAATCGTTTTGAAAAACCAACAATCTCTTAGCTCTCGGAGTAAATATATTGTCATAAAAACATCAACATAATTTACAATAACATACATGCATAGATTTGGACCTTTCTTCTTGCAGAGACACTGTGAACAGCAATACATTTACAACGAATTTGAAATTGCTTGACTTTGTCATATGTTTGATATGGCAGATCTGAGATAGAAGGAGCTTTTACTGTTACTATTTTCCTTGTTATTTAAAATTATGTATTTGGTTCTGGTATTTTATATTTTTCTGTGCTATTAGCCCAAGTTTTGATGCAGAATTATTTCCATATTTTCTATGCATATGTCGCTATTAGCCCAAGTTTTGATGTAGAATTATTTTCATATTTTCTATGCATATGTCCATGTCGAATTTACTTAAAACATAATACAGATAGAGTAGGTGTGTGAGATTTAGGAATAATTTCAAAACAAACGTGAGAATAGTTTCAATGCTGACGAACGTAACACTGTTTATTGACCACCCGTTGTGAATTACTACAGTTCCCTTTGACGGGATAGAGTGTATGAAACTCGGCGGCAAATGGCTGAATTTTAGAAACCATATTTAAATTACAAGTCTGATTGGTCATCCTGGGACATCTTCCGGATTTTCTTAAAATATGATGACTAATTTAAATAGTAATGCTAGACTTGCTCTAGAAGTTCCCAAGTAGTTGCCAAATTTTGCCCTAAAACATACTGATGTTCGATTATCTAGTGTACCAGAAAAAAGACTGAACTCTGGATTTTCCATTCTGGCTTTGGCTCCTGAGCAAGTTGTAATGACTTATCATTAAATATTATTTTCTTTCATAATCCCCGCTCTTTTTCTTTTTATTTTTCGTACAGATGAAAGTTTCAGTTATTGCAAAACTAAGCACATCTGCATGTGTCTTTTTAAGAAATTTAGTTTCTTGCATCAATTATGCAACCTCGAAAATACGTGACACTAGCGGACCTATCGACTATAAGGCAAACAATCTGCAGACTACAGTACAATCCCTTGAATTTTCATTCGCCAAATACGTACTTTTTATTAAAATGAATCACTATCAGAAAATCTTAATCATATTTGGTGATTTTAGCGATCGCTAGCGCCAACATTGCTAATGTTATCAAAAGTTCTAACAACAGCATCATCCCTAATTTATTTTCACCATGACAATGACAGAAGATAGAACTTTGCAACTCTGGAAAACCCCTGACAAAATGGCATAATTTTGATGCAAGGTACTAATACTTTAAAACTATTAAGCATTTTCTATTATGATTCGAAATATATGAGATCAACCACTCAAAGACAGATAAGACAGAAGTGTTAGTAACTATCACCTGTGAAAAATAGCGTCATTTTGCGAGGGAATTCTACAGAGTTGTAATTGTTATCTGCTGAAAAACTTATAATAAATATTCATTTTTGTTCACCTGTTCAAAAATAAATGAATGCATTTGTAGTCAAAGTGAATGAATTTTTGATGCAGTATATATTTAGATGATCAGAATAACGCCTCCACATGACC